>RBNI01001283.1:0-23263 GCA_003990745.1 Jimgerdemannia flammicorona | reverse complement strand
AAAAAAAAAAAAAAGGAAAAAAACTCACCGCAGTCTACGCAATGCCTCCCATCCCCCCCACCCGCCGTCGCCAACCCCCACGCGCTACGCGTGCCAAACCACCACAGCGCAACACGCACCTCCCGATCGAGATTCTGATCACCATCTTCTTCTACGTGCTTTCGCCATATGCCTGGTCACAAGCCTGCCGCCGATTCTACGCCATCTCCAAGGACCCTTCGATCCGCGCTAACTGGCTTATGGCCCACGGCCCGCACCTGGCTCTCCCAATCGCTGTCCACCGTCACCCGCGCCTACTCGACCTCCCTCTTGCTCGCGACCTCCGCCGCCGTGGTGCCTTTCTCCCAAGCTCGGTCTTGCAGATGCTCCTGCAACGACTTCGGCTCGTAGATCACGTCCGCCCGGTCCGGCTTGTGGAGCTTGCGCGTCGTGTACTGGACTGGTACGACACGCACGAGAATGACGGGGACTTGCACGCCCTGGCTGTGCGAGTGCTCCGGCTGACCGACTCCCCGCGCGTGTCCAAGCTCACGACGGCGCTGATCTCTCTATACACGGCTCGCCCCAGCGCGAAGGGGGGCGTGAACGGGCCGGTGATCCGGCTCTCGACGCTGGCGTTCCTCATATCGGAGCTCGACAACCTCCGCGACCACGTCATCGACATTGACACCTACTACGGCGATCACGTCGCAGCCTTCCAGGACTGGTGTGACGCCGCCTGTCCGGCAGCCTCCCCGCGCGGTGCCATCGCTTTTCCTCCAGACTATGAACGCCTCGAGGATTTGGTCCGTCGTGGTGGATTTGTTCTGCTGCCCATTTCCGTCCCCGCCCCCAAATCCTCCGCCCCCATCGGGCGCCAGCCGCAATCGTCGTCGAGCGCGGAGAGCGCGGGTGTGTTTCGCGTCCTGCGTGGTTTGCTCTTCACGGCTCCTCACGCGGTGGACATCCTCGTCGAGATGGGCAGAATGGACTTGGAGGCAGCAATGATGATGGCGATGAGGGAGGGGAAAGGAAAGCGCATGCGGACAAGGCGTGATCTTGTTCGTAATGTGCTCGAGTATGGGTTGAAGGAGGTCGGGGCGGATGGGAGAGAAAGGTCCCCGCGCGTGGTAGCCGTTGCGGTCAGAACCTTGTTGGCTCAGGCACCGGAGCTCAGGCTGACTAAAGGGGTGATTGAGGAAGTGAGGAGTGGATTGCCAGGTGAGAGGAACGGGGAGCGGTTGGAGAGATGTTTGGTTGAGATGGGAAAGTTGGGGGTTGGTATTGATGCGGTGGGGTGTCGAGGTGCAGCCGAGAAATGTGGTGGAGGATGGGCCGGTGGTGATATGATGGAAGTGGCGCGGGGTTGATTGCGAGGCGGATTGAAGAACCCGGAACCTCCAAACCTGGCGTACCGACCCTCTCGTTCCACAAATTTCGGTTTTGGTGATAGTTTCATTTATTTATTCTCTGTGATTTCGAACCTACTCATGAATACCTTTCCGTCTGTCTCCCCTCCCCCCCCTTTTTCCCCTCAGCCCTCATTTGTTTTCAATTTCACTGAATTCCCGAAATCGATCTGCTTTTCTTTGAATAAAAAAGAAGTGAAAAGACATCTGTGCGCTGCGTATAATAATTATACCAAACTCGTAGAAAATTCCCTCAAGAGAATTCACTTGCTGTGGGCGAAGAAATTTCATTTTTTTTTTCTCCCCCCCTTTTTTTTTCTCTTTTTTTGAACATCACTCTAAGTAACACTACTGACGATTGTAATTAAATGATGACGTCTATACTTAAATTTCACGAACTATCCATATGGGCACACGAGGCACAATAAATTACCATGCTTTTTATTTGCCATTGGCATTGATCACTTGGAAAAACTCTGGCATCTTACATCGAGGGTGCATACTTCAAACCCTTCAACTACATATATATTTAATCCTCTTTAATTATCTGCACCTCCTTCTTCGCCTCCGCCGTCCACTCTTTCATTGGCTTGAATGACAACACCGTCTCCATGTACTCCTTGGCCTTGCTCTCGACGGGCAGCCTGTAGGTCGTGAACCTGGACACGACCGGAGCGAACATGGCGTCCACGATAGTGAACCGTCCGAACAGGAACCCTTCGTCATGGGCGGCGAGCTCCGGGTCGGCCAGGACGGCGGCGCGGCACTGGATCCAGATTTGATTGACGCGGGAGACGTCCGCCTCAATCCCGGGCACGCTGTGGAAGCGCGCCTCGTCGAACTCGTGCTGCTGCCGGATATTCATGGGGTAGTAATTGCGCAGGGCGGAGAGGCCAGCGTGCATCTCTAGAGCGAGAGAGCGCGCCAGCGCACGGTGGCGCTTGTTGGTCGGCCAGAGGTGCGGGTGGTCTTTTTTGAATGGGCGGAGAGGGCGAGGTAGGTGGGTGGGTGTGAAAATAAAATCGAAGATGATGCATTCGATACATGATGCATACGTAAGTCTCACCGACCTTCGGCCAGATACTCTATGATCGACAGACTTTCATGCACCACAAACACACCCAGGCCATCATCCCTGGGAACGTGCAGTGCGGGAACCTTCCTGCTTGGCCCCGCTCGGCTCAGGAATGCTTCTAGCTGTGGATCGTTCTTGACGAGCCCCGGCCTTGCGGGGTCGGTGGAGGGTTTGGTTGAGAAATCCTCCGCACGGTAAATCTCGGTGTTGAAGGGAATGCCGAGATGGCGCAGCACGATCCAGGGGCGGAGGCTCCAGCTGGAGTAGTTCTTATTGAGGATGAAGAGGGTTGGAGCGTTCGTGGTGGACATTGGTACTTTGGGAGAGTAGAAACTCAGGAGGGGGGATACCAAAAAGAGAACAGGTCGGATCTCAGCCTCAATGAATAATACTGTGACCGGAAAGGTCGGCAACGATATAAAGTAATTATAATTATAAAGTGAGTCATGACGGATAATCTAGTCCCACGATTATGGCAGGGAACATAGCCAATGCGTCATGCAAGACATTAGGGAGAGTTGGAACTAATATTAATTACCGACTGTGATATAGATTACAATATGCCTCATCTAATTATGACGAAAAATGGCACAACCCCGCCACGCAATTCTGGCCGAGCCCGCAGTGAATGTCGGAGATGCAGTAGCAATCCATGTTTAACGCGCACCGAGGGTACGGCTTCAGCTTCTTGCCCTCGAATGTGCGAGCGAAGAAGTCATTGTGGAAGATGCCCTTGGGGTCGTAGTGCTTGGCGATGCACGCGAACCGGTCGAGCGGGTGCGCAATCCGTGAACACGGCTTGACGTGGTGGCGGCTGTGTAGATCGATATCGACGAGCACACGTTTGTGGTGCGTGGGCGCGAAGACGGCGTGAAGGTTGGCGTATTGGAATTCCTGGTGGTGCGTACGTTAATGAGGAATTCGATGAGAATTCTATCTGCGAAGTGTCGGAAGAGCGGAATATTTCCAGCATTCTTTCCGAATACGTACCTCATGACTATTTTTGCCCCAATGCGGCCGAGCCTCCAGCTTCTTGTTCGCGTACAGCGCTTTGCTGAGGGCTTGGAAGAACTCCAGTTGCATAGATGCAATATCGTGGTTAGCTATGCAAATGAAGACAAAGGTAAAAAAATGTTTGCGAATTAACATATAAGAGCAATAAGAACTACGCGCGTGACAAGATGTGATAAATAAAATAAAATAAAATAAAAAAGATGCAGAACGAAGCAATAAACATACATTCAACTAAGTGTATCAACAGCTCAAAATGAACGGTCGGTTCGTCCTGCTCGATAGCGACGAGACCACGGGATGGAGGGGCAAAGCGAAAGAGGACACCGGAAAGCGGGATGCAACTAGGGTACTTCTTGTATATTTCGTCGAATATGGCAAGAAACAATTGAAGGTTTCTGGCCGGAATAGCGAAAGCGAGTTCTTTAGTTAGGAGCTGTATAGATAGAGTAAGATGCAGTGTGAGATAATAAAGAGGATTGGCTTGAAACACATGCGTATTTGAGAACTGACGATTACGGGAGATGTCAACAATCAGACTTACCGGGGATGGGGCCAGGAACGAGCAATTCGGAGCCTTGCAGGTTGACACCAAAATGTTTCTCGGGAAACCGACCACAGGGTTCGCGAAGTTGCCTGTGTCGTTGAGGAAAGCGGGTGGGAAGCCCTGCGAAGTGACATCAGAAAATACCGAGTAGAAATACCCTTCTTCCACTGCGCACATGGCGGTCTGGTTGCGAGTGACCTCAAAATAGTCGAAAATTTGAGTTTCCTGGACGCGCTGTTCGACCGAAGAGACGCTCGCCCCGCCGCCTGTGGCAGTGCCATTGCCAGGCGTTCCGACGGGAACATAGGTCCTGTTTACAATGGCCAGTTTTTTCATGCGGGGAATCCTATTGATGAATCATGTATGGATATGGGTAAATAAGTTCATATGTGGGAGTGGATACGATGCAGTGTTGTATGCAGCCGACATGGCGGTGATAATAGCACTCACCAGTTAACGATGAGCGAATCGGTGACTTCAGCCATTTGCAGGAAAGCAGGTGTATACAAGATGGCGTCGTCAATCGGATAGGCGGTCACCAATACCTTGTAAAGCGGAACGACCGAGAACTCGAGCTCGACGACCACACCAAGGAACCCAAGATGCACGCGGAAATCGTCCAGGTCCCTGCCCTTGATGGTCAAAACCTCGCCGGTTCCCGTCACGATGGTCATTCCAACAAGCATCTCGGAGAAGGTGCTCGCGTGCTTGAACGACGAGCCGTGCGCACCCGTGCCGGTGGCCCCGCCCATGGTAATACCTCCGTAATAGGTGGTCTGTACAAAGCTGAAGCCTTGCGCCTCCAGGGCATCGATGACATTTTGCTCGAGGGCTCCGGCGCCGACTTTCACCGTCTTGACCTTTTTGTTAATATTGATCCAGTTCAAATGTGTGGAGTCGATGGCGATGGAGCCAGGGGGGGGGCAGATGATATCCGTCGTGGAATGATGGGCACCAAAAGCTTTGACTTTCAGGTGAAATTTGTGGGCCTCTTGGACGATCTTTTGGACAGCGTGAATGGTGGTCGGGGTTCGAATGCTGCTGGGAGAGCAGTAGGTGTAGGATAACGTGGCATTGTAGTAAACTGTGGCAGAAAAATTGTCGTTAGCAGCGTGTTGGCTATTCGAAACGCGAAAGTTTTACAAGTGCGTATCATACCATAGTGTTGGGGTGTCGCAGCAACAACCCCTATAAGAGCCAAGCTAAACAAGGACGCAAGCAGAGAAAGTTTGAACCTCGCCATTTTGGATCTAGTTCGGGGATCGACTTCAGCTGCACGCTGTATTTATTACCGTTCACGTTTAGGGCAAGGTTTTTTTTTTTAGCATAGACCTTGGCAGCTCGCATGTGATCGCACCAATGGAGACTTTGATACATTCGTCGCATTCATGGCCGTTTGTGGATATTCAAATGACCGGACGTCGGCGCTGGTAATACTATTGTCTTAGGGGGATGAGTTGACACGCGGATACAGATGCCGCCATTTCAAAGGGTTTATATCTTTTTAACTCAAATCATACAAAACGTCGACCTCTTGTATACTGAAACATCGTGTCGTATGCTTGCTCTATAAAAAGTAGGTCATCGTTGAGATGGCAACGGCAGTTCCTGCCCTCAATCCCTACGGTCAAAAGTATACGACCTTCTAGATTTTTTTTTTTTTTTTTTTTTTTGTCAAACCCAATACGCCTAGTCTACAATACGAACCGATTCCCACTATGTACTTCAATACATTGTCCCGATCCATAATTTTCTGTTTATGGAAGAACTTTTCTTCGGATGCATCAGCCACATAGAAGTGTAGATCCGATTTTTAACAGCTTTATGAATACATGTGAGCGACCTTTTCATATTAACAGCCATAATGGGAATTGGGCCAACGATCTAATGCCGATGACTCGGCAGTATCTGAGTTGATTGCAATCTGCATAACACCGCCGTCATCCCGCGCTTCGGGGGACCATGGGGTGTCGTCCCTAATTTCCTGTATGGCGGAAAATCGAAATACAGGCTGGATGGCAATACAGGTTTCGTCTTTAAATCCTTGTACAACGGAATATGAGATGTCAGAATATAGGCTGGATGGGAAAATTGGTGTCGTGCTAAATTCCATTTAAGTTGGAATATGGACATCGTACTGAATTCTTTCTCAGTCAGGTCAGAATATAGAAGTCATGCTGTAAATCAGAAAATACATGTCATACTGGGTTGGAATATGGGTGTCGTTCTTAATTCCCTGTAATGGCAATATGGGTGTCATGTTGAATTCCATGCAAGTCAGAATATGCTGAGTCAGAATAAAGGTGTTGTTCTGAATTTGGAATACAGGCTGGAAGAGAATACAGGTGTCATGCTATAAGTCGGAATGGGCATCGTGCTGGGTGGGAATATGGGTTTCGTTCTTAATTCCCTGTACAGAAGTCGGAATACAAGCTTGAGTGTCGTGCTGTAAGTCAGGGGGAGCATCATGCTGGGTCGGAATACGGGTGTCGTTCTTAATTCTTTGTATGGCAGAATATTAGAAGTCAGAATATAGGCTGGATGGGAATATAGGTGTCATGCTGAATTCCGTGTAAATTAGAATATGGACATACTGTAAGTTGGCATATGGGTGTCATGCTGCGAAGTTCGGAATATGGGCGATATGCTGAATTCCTTGTAAGTCAGAATATGGACGTTGTTCTGGAAGCCGGAATATGGGCAGGTGTCATTCCGAATTCCCTGTAAGTCAGAATACAGTTGTCATGCTGGACGGGAATATGTGTGTCATTCTGAATCCCCTGTAAGTTGGAATACAGTAAGTCGGGCAGGATCGGCGTGTGCTGAGTTCCTTGTCAGAATATATATAGATATTGCGCTGTGAGTCGAAATACGGGCATTGTTCTGGGTCGGAATACGTGTATCCTGAATTCGTATAAGTCAGAATACACTCAGGATATGGGTGTCATGCTGGTTTCAAATATGGGTATGGTCACTGGGTCAGTATATGGGTGTCGTGCTGAATTCCATACAAGTCGGAATATAGGCAGTGCTGAATTCTGTGTAAATCAGAATATAGATGTCACGCTATAATTAAGTAGGAAGGATCGCTCGATTTAATATAGGGTTTCCTTTTTTTTTTTTTTTTTTTTTTTCCTCCTGACATCTCTTGCCTTGTCCTTCTAACCAATTGCACAGATCCCGAGACCTTTCCTCATGTAAGCATTTTTCAATCAATAAACATACCAAATTCTTGGTGAAGGAATGGATCTCGGTGGAGGAATGGATCTTGGTGGAGGTACTGAATTTCAGTGAAGGGGATGGATTTCCAATTTCTGTAAAGAGGATGAATTTTTGACGATAAGGAGGGTTACGTTGAAAGAAATTCCAAAGAAGAGAAAGGTCTTGGCTTACAGTTATAATGACCGTCATATTGCGGAGAGATTCAGTTTGAGATGTAGGAATCTCATCGACAGGAATCTCAGTGGAACGCGGAGATGGGCCCGAACCTCATCAAAGTGATGACCGCATCATGCCTTCTCCCATCCCTCACCCTGCCCGTAGTTCGCATGATGCTGAACCTCATATTTCCCCTTGTTCTTCACCAACAATGAGCACGTGGCTGCAGACTACTCATCGTTCTCCGTTGGCTGGAACAGGCGACTGAGCGAGATGTTCCAGTGCAATAAAGAACTCAGATTCCGTACTCTAGGGCGGGCAATGGGGTCGAGCGAGGCAGAGTGTGGGGGGATTTAGCAAAAATTCCTTACGTGGGGGAACATTCATTGGGCAGTTGGGAGGAAGGTCAATGGGTGAGCGGGATGGTGCATTCCGATTCAGATTTAGGGGGGTGGAGTTTGAGAGTTGAGGAGCGAGAATAAAAATGATTGAGTCAACGTGTCACTTTGCACATTATGTTGTCATGCAGCTTGAAATTGCAAGCAAAAATTGGTGAATTGGGTCATTTCATCTAATTACTGTAACGGTGACCCCAGAATGATGACATCAGCACAGGAGACAGCCTTTCCTTACAAGCCACCAGATCGGAGCACAAGAAGATTATACAGCATACGAGATGAGCAATGATGACCAACTGTGAGTCATTGTGACCACAGCACAAGCATCCTGAAGAATATAAAAGAAGGATCAAGGAATCACAGTAGCAGCAACCAACAAGAACCACCAATCCCAAAATAGCTCAAAGACTTACTATAAATGAAATGCCTGCTGCCCACCAAACCTCAAGGTCAAGGAACCACCAAGGCACCTCAGTTGAAGAAAGGATGTTCCAAGACATCAGAAGAGCCATGAGGACCTGCTCAAGAAGGACTTCTAGTGTCAACCTGGGTACTGCAGACCCCTATCACTTTATCCTCTACCACTGTGAAATGGAAACAAGGATCACTATTGCTACTGAATGCCTCCAAATGTGGCAGGAGTACGAAATAGGAAACCTCCTCTGCTGGGAGTTCCCACAGGCCAGTACCCAAGAGCTATGAGATACTACCCCCATGGATATATGTAAAACAAGGACAGCTAAGAAGATCCATCAGATCTTCAGGCATGCACCATGGTCGATCCCCAACTTGAAGTATGTTAGAGTCTCAGATTTCAGAGACCTGTCATCCTACCGTATCAATGCACTAGAAGCCAGGGTGGCTACAGAAGCCCAGTCCACTATCACCCTCAACAGTGAAGAAGTAGAAGACTTCTGGCATCTTATCCTTCAGGACAACTCAGACCAATTCCTGCAAGGATTGATCTCAGTATTCCAAGGCCCAAGCATCTGGGTTAGATCCCCCAAGACCCCACATTTGTCCCCTATTTTGTAGAAGAGAACCTCATAGACTGGAGAGCTCCAGATCTTGTTCCCGATTTTCCCGCCACTGCCGAATGTGATGACATCATCGATGACATCATCCCGCATGACATTGGGGTACGCGAAATGCGCGACCTGCATGACAAATTCGCAGATCTCATCTCCTTCAGTGATGATGATGATGATGATGATGAAGCCCCCATGGTCCTGAACTTTCTACTCTAAGTTCTTTATTACACTGGATAATGCCACCACTGGTATTCTCATGTAACACCAGATAATGCCAGCACCGGCATTCTGAGGTGACACGAAATTATTCCAGCACTGGTATTCTTATGTAACACTGGATAATACCAGCACTGGTATTTTGATGTGATACCAAATAATGCCAGCCTTGGAACTTAGTAATTTTAGTTATTGGAATTTATATTTAGCTTTATATCTTAGCAACCATTGAATTATATTTTGTATAAATACCCCTCTTATTTTCTCTGAAATAAAGTCAGTCAATTCAGTACAGTCAGTCTTCTCAGTGCAATATACACACTTCCTTGCAAGCAATCTAAGAGATAACAAGATAGTTAAAGATAAGAAGTTTGAGGACTATAAGACCTTGAGAAGGCACTCCAACAAGAACTTGCTTATAACAACTTGAGTTAGTCTAAGAGATACATCTTGAAGAGAATCTAGCATATTTGAAGGACTCAGCAACTACTACGTGACAACTTGGTGCCCATTGGCTGGTGATTCAAGACAAATCCCTCACTTTCAAGCTGAAAAACGAACAACCCCCATAACAACTACCCTGACTACAAGAGTCACCCCTGTAAGAATTCAAGACAAGATGGAAATGCACCCCCCTATATTTTATGGATATACTACTGAAGAGTCAATCCTGACCTTCATTGAAGACTTTGAACAATTCGCCGCCATACGAGCCCTTAGTGTGGATGCTCAATTGGCCCTTCTACCAGTCAGCCTCAGAGGACCTGCCAGAGACAAGTTCAATGCAGCCACCATTGCTGGTGCTGATACAGTTAAACTTGCTAATATGAAGGACTTCCTCAGAATAACATATTATACCGAAGAGATCAAGCAAGCTCTCAAGGATCAACTCAATACTATCTGCCAGAGACTTAGTGAAGATCCCAACTCATTCTATACCTGAATCTGCTACCAGATTGTCTTGGCTGGCTATAATGACCACCTCAAGGAACAAATAGCAGATTCAACCTTCCTCAAAGGAGTTCACCCTGAAATTGCCCTAGCAATCCGGTCTACCCCAGCTGCACTGACCCTTGATCAGAAAGTAGTCTTTGCACAGAGATATTGGACTGCCAGACACCCTGCCAAACACTCAATGGAGAAAATAACTGGCATCAAGATGGAGCCATCAAAGCCAACTAGTATCTTATCTGCTACAGTTGTGAACAGACAACCAACCACACCTACCCCCAAGACAGCCAAAGCTGACCCAGTGGAGGAACTCGCTAAGCAGTTTGCCAAGATGACTGCACACCTTGGTGATGTTGTTAGAGAAGTCCGAAGCACTAACAGGAGACCAGTGCAGATATTTGCAGCTGCTACAGAAGAATGTAATAACATCACATGCTTCAGATGTAGAGAAGAAGGCCACTATGCAAAGAATTGCATAACCAAAACAAGATGCAAAGCCCAACTAAGCAATACTAGCAGAACCAGAGAACAAACCAATGCAGTAGTCATCGAGGAGATTGTTGACACTGATGATGAAAAATACTATGAGGAGCTTGAATTCTACCCTGCTACTGAAGGTACCAGAACCTGGTCCAAGCCCTATGATAAGAAGAGCAACAGCAAGCTAGTTGGAAGACCAAAGAAGACTCCAGCTGTTACCATTCAAAGCAAGACCCAACCCGAGAAAATTGATCAAGACATGGAGTTAGATGAAACTGCCCATCAAATTATTGAAGGCACTACTCCAGTCTCAGGAGAAAGTGAAAGCAAGAAGGAACAGAAGCTGTGCAAAACCAAGATCCACCAGTATGATACATATCTACAAGGACCTCAAGGAACAGAAGGTCAATACCACTTTTGGACAACTAGCTGAAGTCCCTGCCTTTAGACAGCAGTTGAGAGTAGGACTTGCAACTACTGCCAAGAATCAAGAGTACAAGATTGTAGAAGCTCACAATGCACAAGAAGAATCCAAGAACTCAGATGAAGAATCCGAAGACCAGTGCAAGACATCAGCCTATACCCCCTGCCAGATCGAAGACTGTATCTTTGATGCCATCATTGATACTGGTACTGGAGGATGCCTTATGAGCAAGAAGGCAATTGACCGCCTAGGTTGGGATATTGAAGAGTCCACCAAGATGGTCTATATCACAGCAGATGGTACACGAGCTACCCCTCTTGGCAAAATCTGAGAAGTCCCCATCAAGATAGGAGGAGCTACCATCCCAGTAGACATGATTGTTACAAGCACCACCAATTATGACATCCTCATTGGCAACCAATGGCTTCACAAGGCCAGGGCCATCATTGACCTCAATGCCCAGAAGATGCAGATCAACTACAGAGGGAGAAAGGTATGAGTCTCTATCAATATCCACAAAGGAGTCCTATCAGACATGAAGGAAGGAGATGAAGAAGACATAGAGGTCTTCATGCACTCGGTAAACAAGAACAAGAGCAAGACACCCAAGCTCACAGATGAGCAGTGGTACAACAAGATCATTGATGGCTATGCCCCTCAAGAAAGATGCCTCCATAGTACTAGGATATACTGCTCCAAACACCTGAATGACTGCTGGTTCTGTATCAGTGAAGTCAGGAAAATCCACCAACAGAAACATGAGCAAGAAGCTGCCAAAGCAAAAAGGAAAGCCGAAGAAGATGACCAGCCCCCAGAGCTTCAAGCTGACAGTGATGATGAGGAGGAACAAGAATCAGACATCACTCTCAAGGTTAAGAAGTTTCACTCCGAAGCCAAGATCCCAGAATACAAGACTGAAGGAGCCATAGGAATAGACCTTACCAGCATTCAAGATGCTACCCTCGAACCACAGACCACCACCCTACTTGGCACTAGAATTGGAGTCAAGCTACCAGAAAACCATACCAGAATTATCAAGACCAGGAGCAGTCTGGCCAAAAGCGAAATCTCAGTTAAAGGAGGAGTAATTGACTCTGATTACACTGGCGAGATCTTCCTTATAGTCAGAAATCACAACCATACCACCCCCTTTGAAGTCAAGAAGCATGACAGGATTGGCCAGATGCTGATCCACAAAATCAAGAAGCCCAAGATCATTGAAGCCATCAAACTCATCAAGACCAAGAGAGGAGAACAAGGCTTTGGATCTACTGGAAGAGGAGCCTATGCCACCACCAAGATTACCGAACTTGAGCACAAGAAAGACAAAGACTAGAACAAACACACATATACCATTGGAGAAAACTTCCCCCTGGAGGAACAACTTCTCAAGATCCTGCACCAGAATGAAGGAGTACTTACTACAGACTTTAGAGATATCCACAATCAAGAGCCCAAGTACTACCACGAAGTTGACACTGGTGATACCAAGCCTATCTACCAGAAAGCCAGACCTATACCACCTGCCTACAGAGAGTGGCTGCAAGCAGAACTCAAGGAAATGGAAGAAGCCGGAATCATCAAGCAAGCTATCAGCCTCTGGGCCTCACCCATTGTCCTAGCCCCAAAGAAAGGAAGCAAGCCTGGAGAGTTTGCTCCAAGACTCTGCATTGACTACAGGAGGCTCAATGCCATCACCAAGAAGGATAGGCAGCCCTTGCTGAATATTCAAGAAATCCTTACCACCCTTGGAAGCAAAGCCAAATACTACACCACCTTGGATCTGTTCTCTGGCTTCTATCAGATCAGTCTCACTCAAGATGCCAGTGAGAAATCAGCCTTCATCACACCTGATGCCACCTATATCTACCTGCAAATGCCATTTGGAATGTACAATGCCCCAGCAATTTTCCAGCAAATGATAAATAGAGTCTTCAGCAATGAGATTGGAAAATGGCTCTTTATCTATGTTGATGATGTGATCATCTTCAGCAATACTATATAGGAACATATCAATCACATACAGCTAGCCCTCAAGAGGCTCAAAGAGCATGGCCTCTACATTAAGCCCAAGAAATGCAAGTTTGCAGCTCAAGAAATCGCCTACCTAGGACACCTCATCAACCAGACTGGAATCCACACAGACCCCATGAAGATCAAGGTTGTTGCAGCCTACCCGAGACCCAGAACAACTACAGAAGTCCACGCCTTCCTTGGACTGGCCAGCTACTACAGAAGATTCATCAAAGGATACTCCAACATTGCAGCACCTATCTATGAGCTACTGAAGAAGGAGACTAAATTCGAATGGACCAAGGAGTACCAAGAAATCTTCAATGAACTCAAGACCAGGTTGATCCAAGCACCCATCCTCAGAAGACCAGACTGGAACCTAGAATTTATCCTGCAGACAGATGCAAGTACTATAGGACTTGAAGCAGTCCTAGCTCAGAAGAAAGACAGATATGAATATATCATCTCCTATGCAAGCCGAGGTACCCACAGAGCAGAACAGAACTATGAGTCATATAAGCTTAAATGCTTAGCAGTAGTTTGGGCAGTAGACAAGTTCTACTACTACCTAGCTGGAAAACACTTCACCATTCAAACAGACCATTCTGCTCTTGCCTGGCTATTTCACACTCTGAACTCCAAAGGAATATATGCCAGATAGATCTACAGGCTGCAAGAGTATGACTGTACTATCAAGCACCACTCAGGAAAGACCAATACCAATGCTGATGCACTCTCAAGGACACCCCGAAACACCCCCATCAAGACCATTCAACATGAATAAGGAGCTATACTATGGATTAATCAGCTACCTTGGGCAGCAGAAGATGCCCAACCACCTCAAACCCTGGACAATCACTATCATCAACCGAACTTAGAAATAGTTTGAATTAGACAACACTACACTCAGAAAAGGAGGAAAGCTAGTAATACCCGAACACAAGAAGTATCAAGTAATGAAGGAAGTATATGAGCAAGGACACTTAGGAGGGACCAATATATACAACAAGGCAAGAAGAACTATGTGGTGGCCTAAGATAGAAGAAGACCTGCACCAATTTGTCAAAGGGTGTGATAAGTGCCAAAAACAGAAACAAGATCAGCAAGACCAGGCACCCAGGTCATCAAGAATTGAGCCTATCCCCTTCCACCACATCGCAATGGATATCATTGGACCACTACCAGTAACACTGTCAGGAAATCACTATATTATAGTTATTGTAGACCTCTTCACCAAATGGATAGAGGTAGGAGCATTACAAGAAGCCAATGCCCTCTCTATAGCTGACTTCCTGCATTGAGAAATCATCTGCTGCTACAAGACACCAAAGCAAATCACCACAGACTGCAGCATGGAATTTGTCAATGGATTCTATGAGATAATGTATCAGAAATACAAGATCCAGCATATCAAGACCACTGTGTACCACCCTCAAGGAAATGGACAGACAGAAAGAACCAACAAGACCCTCAAGAACATCCTAGCGAAGATCTCAGAGATATATAAGAATTGAGATAACTATCTCCCAACCGCCCTCTCTGTCCTACGAGATATATGATCACAGAGCACACATTTTACCCCAAGAGAGCTGCTCTTCGGAGAAGAAGATTCTGATGGAACCTTAGCCACAAATCTAGACCTAACTTGGAGACGGATTAATGCAGAAATCCGGAGACTATACCAAATCAGGAAGAAGGCTGAAGATTATATCACCAAGTTACAAGCACTGATAAGAAAGAATGCGAAAAAGAATCACAAGGCCCTAGAACCCATCCGAATCAGAGAAAAGGTTCTACTGTATTGAAATATGGTAGAAGCCTCATAGTCACGAAAACTGGAGCCCAAATGGGAAGGACCCTTCTATGTGCAAGATATCAAGGGAACTACCTTCTGGCTTAGAAAAATCTCAGGGACCATACTGCCTACTATGGTACACAGGAACAGACTCAAGAAGTACCACGAACCTATATAAGAGAAGTAAAATGTGATAATCGCCCATGAGGTTCTAGTCCACGAATCATAACAGCATGTCCTGTGACCAGCAGGCTATCTGTCTGGACCATTCTCTAAGGGATACAGTACTGGCAACTACTCATCAATGAGACTTTCACAGTCAGAGGAGTTCGAACCATCAACTGATTGGTCAAGATCAGAATCAGACCCTTGCTCTATATGAAGGGAGCAACCCTTCACCATCACACCAAAATATAAAGAGAAGATGCCAGCCCATAAATACCACTTTTCGACCCCTTGCCAGAGGTTATGGGATCAGCAAATTTTTCAGAACTGGACCAATGAATAAGGATGCTCAGGAAGATCCTTATTCAGGAGGAAGATGTAATGGTGACCCCAGAATGATGACATCAGCACAGGAGACAGCCTTTCCTTATAAGCCACCAGATCAGAGCACAAGAAGATTATACAGCATACGAGATGAGCAATGATGACCAACTATGAGTCATTGTGACCACAGCACAAGCATCTTGAAGAATATAAAAGAAGGATCAAGGAACTGCAGTAGCAGCAACCAATAAGAACCACCAATCCCAATAGCTCAAAGACTTACTACAAACAAAATGCCTGCTGCCCACTAAACCTCAAGATCAAGGAACCACCAAGGCATCTCGGTCAAAGAAAGGATGTTCCAAGACATCAGAAGAGCTATGAGGACCTGCTCAAGAAGGACTCCTAGTGTTAACCTGGGTACTGCAGACCCCTATCACTTTATCCTCTACTGCTGTAAAATGGAAACAAGGATCACTATTGCTACTGAATGCCTCCAAATGTGGCAGGAGTATGAAATAGGAAACCTCCTCTGCCAGGAGTTCCTACAGGCTAACACTCAAGAGCTATGAGATGCTACCTTCATAGACATATGCAAAACAAGGACAGCTAAGAAGATCCATCAGATCTTCAGGCATGCACCATGGTCGATCCCCAACTTGGAGTATATTAGAGTCTCAGATTTCAGAGACCTGTTATCCTGCCGTATCAATATACTAGAAGCCAGAGTGGCTACAGAAGCCCAGTCCACTATCACCCTCAATAGCGAAGAAGTAGAAGACTTCTGACATCCTATCCTTCAGGACAACCCAGACCAATTCCTGCAAGGATTGATCTCAGTATTCCAAGGCCCAAGCATCCGGGTTAGATCCCCCCAAGACCCCACATTTGTCCCCTATTTTGTGGAAGAGAACCTCATAGACTGGAGAGCTCCAGATCTTGTTCCCGATTTTCCTGCCACTGCCAAATGTGATGACATCATTGATGATGTCATCCCATGTGACATTGAGGTACGCGAAATGCGCGACCTGCATGACAAATTCGCAGATCTCATCTCCTTCAGTGATGATGATGATAATGATGATAAAACCTCCATGGTCCTGAACTTTCTGCTCTAAGTTCTTTGTTACACTAGATAATGCCACCACCGGTATTCTCATATAACATCAGATAATGCCAGCACCGGCATTCTGAGGTGACGCAAAATTATTCCAGCACCGGTATTCTCATATAACACTGGATAATACCAGCACCAGCATTTTGATGTGATACCAAATAATGCCAGCCTTGGAACTTAGTAATTTTAGTTATTGGAATTTATATTTAGCTTTATATCTTAGCAACCATTGAATTATATTTTGTATAAATACCTCTCTTATTTTCTCTGAAATAAAGTCAGTCAATTCAGTACAGTCAGTCTTCTCAGTGCAATACACACACTTCCTTGCAAGCAATCTAAGAGATAACAAGACAGTTAAAGATAAGAAGTTTGAGGACTATAAGATCTTGGGAAGGCACTCCAACAAGAACTTGCTTATAACAACTTGAGTTAGTCTAAGAGATATACCTTGAAGAGAATCTGGCATATTTGAAGGACTCAGCGACCACTACATGACATTACATAGCTAATCAATAACTTATACTGCACGAAATAGAATAGCCTATGGTGATCTAAAACTGACTCACTGGATATGTTCTTTTTGGGCCCAACAAGAATGTTCAATTAACTATTAAGCAATGAAAGTTATGTTTATTTGATATTGTATTACCTCTGTATACATATTATATTACTAATACTAGATTATCTTTCCTTTAGTATGCATTGAGCAGATCAATTTGTGCATCAAAAGAGCAACTAAGAGACTTAGGTGTCACACTCGTGGCTCAGGTGAATAAGTGGATGCTGGTTTTTTGTTAAAAAGAGAATTGAAACCAAACCTTGATAAGGCAAATAGTTCCTGCAATATGTGAAGCTAGAATCAGAGACTTGTCTCATCTTGATGAGAGTGGAGCCATCATTCTCATTTTCAGTTCCCTGTACAAAACTACAATTATACAGATTGTACAGATATACAGATCTTACAACTGTATAAAATAACTTACAGGAAAAGAAGTCTTAATGTAGCTGTTGTAACTTAGTTGAAGTATGGAGTGAGGGAGTAGAGGAGAAGAGCAGAACATTGTTTATTATTCCAGATAGCGCATCGAGTGATGTAACTCAAAGATGATGTATAAGCCACATTATCAAGATGGAAATTTCAACATGAGATAATATGCAAGAATGCAATGTAACCAAGTAATAACCGCAAATGTACTAAAAGAATGCTATCTATCCATATTTAAAATATAAGAAACTGTAGTGAAAATAAAAAATATAGATAGGTTCTATTAGTGGAAAAACTCAAATATAAAGAAAAGATAAAGTTACTTAACTAGATACTAGTGTATACTCATTTCTTGTGTACATTGTTTGAATTTAGGTCTCAGAAGGGCTTTGGTGAGTGAATTTGTAATCATATACTCTATAGAGATACATATATTTCAAATATATATATAGGTTTTTTTTTTATTTTATTTATTTTATTTTTTTCATAGTTACTTAGACTTCTACATTTATTACCAATCTCATTTAACTCTAATATAATACAGTAACCCCATTTCTAACTAATTTCTCTGAAGAGATATAGTCTTGTTCTCTATATATTCTCTTATATAATATATAATTTTTTTTTTTTTTTTTCTTCATCTTATATAATATATAATACTATATATCAATATATTTGATTTTACTATAATAAATAGAGTTCTTTTGCTATAGTAATTATAGACTAGTTGTTCTGATGAATGAGTATAGAGTTTTGTTTCTGATTAAAGCCTAGTTTCTTTAATAATTGGTATAGCCAAATAGCTTTCTTTATTACTATAAATAATACTTAGTACTCTACTTATATAGATAATATTACTATTAAATTCTATTTATATATTTACTATAAAATAACTCCTTTATTATTTAACTAAAAGAAGTATCCAGTTATAGATTGATAATTATCTAAGTCTTTAGCCCAATTAGTATTGTATATGCTAAATAGTTATATATTATTATTGTTATTATTATTATTACTATTACTCTTATTCAATCTAATAAGAGTAAGTATATAATATATTATTTCTTTAATATATCTAAAAATCCTCTTAACAGTGCTCTAATACAAATTGTTATAGTATAATGAGTACTATACTACTTTATTAACTATAAAAGAGATATCTAGATAAGTTCCAAATATATATAAGATATATAAGAGAACTGACTACTTATCTATAAGAGATATTATTGTTATTATTATTTATCTCAGGCTTCTTTAACTTTACAGATATATTCTTAAGAGTATTGATAGACTTACATTTATTCATACTAAATTATTCTAAAATAGCTTAAATATAAATTAACTGTAAGAGATATATAGTATACATACTTCTATCATATATAATAAATATCTTTAAAAGAAATATATTACTCATATTAGTCATTTTAAATTTCTTATATAGAGCTTCTTTAACTCTACTAAGTCTATTCTTCATTATAATAATAATTATATTATTAATCTAAATACTAATAAAGATCACTTTGTTAATATAGTATTGAATATATTATCACATAGTGGTTGCTGAGTCCTTCAAATATACCAGATTCTCTTCAAGATATATCTCTTATACTAACTCAAGTTTGTTATAAGTAAGTTCTTGTTGGAGTGTCTTCCCAAGATCTTATAGTCCTCAAACTTCTTATCTTTAACTATCTTGTTATCTCTTAGATTGCTTATAAGAGATTGTATATAAGTAAACCAGAACTGACTTTATTTCAGAGGAAATAAGAGGGGTATTTATACAAAATATAATTCAATGGTTGCTAAGATATAAAGCTAAATATAAATTCCAATAACTAAAATAAAATGCCAGAACAGGAAAAACTGCTAAGTTCCAGGGTTGGTACTGATGGTTGTATAGGTTCAGGATACTGGTATAATTCGGTATCACATCAGAATACCAGTGCTAGTATTATTTAGTATTACATAAGATACTGGTACTGGCATTATTCAGTATTATATCAGAATGCCAGTGCTGGCATTATTCAGTGTAACTAAGAGACTTAGAGCAGAATGTTCAGGACCATAAGGACTTCATCATCAGAGGTCAGAATGTCTTCAAAGGAAATGAGGTCTGCAAATTCATTATTATCACATATTTTATATACTTCGCATGCTTTGTCATGCATCTCATGTATGTCACATAGGATGATATTATTGCCAATGACGTCATCACATTTGGTAGCAGGAAGGAGGTCTAGAGCTCTCTAGTCTATAAGATTCTCTTCTACAAAATAGAGAACAAATGTAGGGTCTTGGAGAGGTCTAATCTGGATACTTGGGCCTTGGAATACTGAGATCAATCCTTGCAGAAATTGGTCTGGATTGTCCTGAAGGATGGGATGCCAGAAGTCTTCTACTTCATCACTATTGAGAGTGATAGTGGACTGAGCTTCTGTAGCCACCCTGACTTCTAGTGCATTGATATGGTGGAATAATATGTCTCTAAAATCTGAGACTCTAATATACTCTAAGTTGGGGATCAACCATAGTATATGCCTGAAGATCTGATGAATCTTCTTAGCTGTCCTTGTTTTGTATATATCTATGGGAGTGGCATCTTGTAGCTCTTGAGTACTGGCCTGTGGGAACTCCTGGTTGAGGAGGTTTTCTATTTTGTATTTCTGCCACATTTGGAGGCATTCAGTAGCAATGGTGATTCTTGTTTCCATTTCGTGGTGGTAGAGGATATAGTGATAAGAGTCGCCAGTACCCAGATTAATACTAGGAGTCCTTCTTGAGTAGGTCCTTATAGCTCTTCTGATGTCTTGGAATATCCTCTCTTCAACTGAGATACCTTAGTAGTTCCTTGATCTTGAGGTTTGGTGAGCAGCAGATATTTCATTTGTGGTAAATCTTTGAGCCATTTTGGGATTGGTGGGTCTTATTGGTTGCTGCTACTGTGATTCCTGGATCCTTCTTTTATATTTCTCAGAATGCTTGTACTGTGGTCACAATGACTCACAGTTGGTCATTATTGCTCATCTCATATACCATATGATCTTCTTGTGCTCTGATCTAGTAGTTTGCAAGAAAAGACTGTCTCCTGTACTGATGTCATCATTCTGGGGTCACCATTACATCTTCCTCCTGAATAAGGATCTTTTTGAGCATTCTTATTTATTGGTCCAGTTCTGAAAAATTTGCTGATCCCATAACCTCTAGTAAGGGGTTGAAAAGTGGTGTTTATGGACTGGCATATTCTCTTTGTATTTTAGCATAATGGTGAAGGGTCACTTTCTTCATATAGAGCAAGGGCCTGATTCTGATCTTGACTAATCAGTTGATGGTTCAAACTCCTCTGACTTCGAAAGTCTCATAGATAAATAGTTGCTGGTGCTATATCCCTTAGAGAATGGTCCAGACAGATAGCCTGCTGGTCACAAGACATGCTGTTATGATTTGTAGACTAGAACCTCATGGACAGTCATCACATTTTGCTTCTCTTATATAGGTTCATGGTACTTCTTGAGTCTGTTCCTATGTACCATGGTAGGCAGTATGGTCCCTGAGATTTTTCTAAGCCAGAAGGTAGTTCTCTTGATATCTTGCATGTAGAAGGGTCCTTCCCATTTGGGCTCCAGTTTTTGTGACTATGAGGCTTCTATCATATTTCAATATAATAGGACTTTTTCTCTGATTTGGATGAGTTCTAGGGTCTTGTGATTCTTTTCCACATTCTTCCTTGTCAGCACTTGTGACTTGATAATGTAATCTTCAGTCTTCTTCCTGATTTGGTATAGTCTCTGGATTTCTGCATCAACCTGTCTCTAAGTTAGGTCTAGATTTGTGGCTGAGGTTCTATCAGAATCTTCTTCTCTGAAGAGCAGTTCTCTTGAAGTAAAGTGTGTGCTCTGTGATTATATATCTCATAGGACAGAGAGGGCAGTTGGGAGATAATTATTCCAACTCTCATATGTCTCTGAGATCTTTGCCAGGATGTTCTTAAGGGTCTTGTTGGTTCTCTCTATCTGTCCATTTTCTTGAGGGTGGTATACAGTGGTCTTGATGTGCTGGATCTTATATTTCTGATATATTATCTTGTGGAATCTATTGACAAATTCTGTGCCACAGTCTATTGTGATTTGCTTTGGTGTCTTATAGTGGCAGATGATTTCTCGGTGCAGGAAGTCAGCTATAGAGAGGGTATTGGCTTCTTATAATGCTCCTACTTCTATCTATTTGGTAAAGAGGTCTATAATAACTATAATATAGCGGTTTCCTGATAGTGTTACTAGTAGTGGCCCAATGATATCCATTGCAATGTGGTGGAAGGGGATAGGCTCAATTCTTGATGACCTGGGTACCTGGTTTTGCTGATCTTGTTTCTGTTTTTGGCACTTGTCACACCCTTTGACAAATTGGCACAGGTCTTCTTTCATCTTGGGCCACTATATGGTTCTTCTTGCCTTGTTGTATATGTTAGTTCCTCCTAGGTGTCCTTGCTCGTGTACTTTCTTCATTACTTGATACTTCTTGTATTCAGATATTACTAGCTTTCCTCCTTTTCTGAGTATAGTGTTGTTTAGTTCAAACTGTTTCCAAGTCTGGTTAATGATGGTGATTGTCCAGGGTTCAAGGTAGTTGGGCATCTTCTGCTGCCCAAGATAGCTGATTAATCTATAGTATAGCTCCTTATTCATATTGAGTAATCTTGATGGAGGTGTTTCAGGATGTCCTTGAGAGTGTATCAGCATTGGTATTGGTTCTTCCTGAGCAGTACTTGACAGTACAGTCATACTCTTGCAGTCTGTAGATCCATCTGGCATATGTTCCTTTAGGGTTCAGAGTGTGGAATAGCCAGGCAAGATCAGAATAGTCTGTTTGAATGGTGAAGTATTTCCTGACTAGGTAGTAGTGGAACTTGTCTACTGCCCAGACTACTGCTAAGCATTCAAGCTTGCATGACTCATAGTTCTGTTCTACTCCACAGGTACCTTGGCTTGTATAGGAGATGACATATTCATATCCATCTTTCTTCTGAGCTAGGACTGCTCCAAGTCCTATAGCACTTGCATCTGTCTGCAGGATGAATTCTAGGTTCCAATATGGTCTTCTGAGGATAGGTGCTTGGGTCAACCTGATCTTGAGTTCATTGAAGATTTCTTGGCACTCTTTGGTCCATTCAAATTTGGTTTCCTTCTTCAGTAGCTCATAGATAGGTACTGTAATGTTGGAGTATCCTTTGATGAATATTCTGTAGTAGCTGGCCAGTCCAAGGAAGGTATGGACTTCTGTGATTATTCTGGGTCTTGGGTAGGCTGCAATAGCCTCAATCTTCATAGGGTCTATATGGATTCTGATCTGGTTGATGAGGTGTCTTAGATAGGCAATTTCTTGAGCTGCAAACTTGTATTTCTTGGGCTTAATATAGAGGCCATGCTCTTTGAGCTTCTTGAGGGCTAGCTATATGTGATTGATATGTTCCTGTGCAGTGTTGCTGAAGATAATCATATCATCAATATAGACAAAGAGCCATTTTCCAATCTCATTGCTGAAGACTCTGTTTATCATTTGCTAGAAACTTGCTAGGGCATTGTATATTCCAAATGGCATTCACAGATAGATATAGGTGGCATCAGGTGTAATGAAGGCTGATTTCTTACTGGCATCTTGAGTGAGACCAATCTGATAGAAGCCTGAGAATAGATCCAGGGTGATGTAGTATTTGGCTTCACTTCCAAGGATGGTAAGGATTTCTTAAATATTTGGCAAGAGCTGTCTATCCTTCTTGGTGATGGTATTGAGCTTCCTATAGTCAATGCAGAGTCTTGGTACAAACTCTCCAGACTTGCTTTCTTTCTTTGGAACAAGGACAATGAGTGAAGCCCAGGGGCTGATATATAGCTTGCTTGATGATTCTAGCTTCTTTCATTTTCTTGAGTTCTGCTTGCAGCCATTCTCTTTTTTTTTTTTTTTTTTT
>RBNI01001282.1:0-23269 GCA_003990745.1 Jimgerdemannia flammicorona | reverse complement strand
CTCAGACTTCACCATTTATTACCAGTCTATTGAATATAAATACAGTACCCCAGTCTGCCCCCAATCTCTCTAGGGCTCCTCCCCCCCCCACCTCCTTATACTTGAAAGCTATCTTACTATCTATTACTATCACTCTTCTCTCACTCTGCCTATAGATCTTCTCTACTAAGTAGTACTGACAACTCCTGCAGACCCCATCTCAGCCACTAACCCATCAAGACATCAACCATCAACCCTTTCTATCTTGCCAGTTGCTCTCTCAAACTCAATCTCCTCTCTTCCTCAAAAACAAACAGCTAGTGTCCAGTCAACCCTACCCAGACAGCCAGAGTTCACCCAACTGTAAGCAACTCATTACCAACTCCCCCCATCAATCTATCTTTCAAGTCTCTCTATCTACCCTATTTATTAACTCTCCTCTTCACCACCCCTAGTCAAGATCCAACAGCCAACCAAAAGTCTCCAAGTACCTTATACTCTCAAAGCCAATGTTTAGATATCTGTACAAATCCCCCTTTCTGTCCTACATTATAGCACTCCTCATACTCAAATTGGCTCCCTTCAACAAGGTAGCTAGAGTGAAAGTTGAGCATGATATTCCTCCTCAGCAAGCACCACCATACCACTCAAAACTTAGGTGGCATCTAATACCACACCTCTGCACTCCAAGTCCAGATTTCATTTCAGTCCTACTCCTCTCTAATACCTACCATCTGCCAGCCACCAGGCCATGTATCCTGCTCTAACTCTCTATACTCCACTCTATCACTAATATTGAAGTCAATCAGTGGAGAGCTCCCCAATAATATGCAGTCCTATCTCTACATTGCTGGACCCTATAGTATCTCTCTCTCAGCCCCTTGTTAGGGAAGACTGATATAGTATGCCCCATCAACCACCCTCTACTAGAATCTCCTATACTGTATGTAACTACTACTCCTAAGCCCAACCAAGAATATTAGTTCCTCAGACATACTCCATGGTAAAAACCTCATCTCTCAGATCTTTTGCATCAGAGGTATCCAACTCCCCCCCCTTAGCTCTACAGCTCTCTTTAGCCACTATGCTTACAGGCAATGAAGCCTCTTCAGAAAGTCAACAAGTCCAAGACCTCCTCTCTCTACTGATAATGATAGAATCTCTCAGCCAATCTGGCTCCCACCACTACCTCACCCATCTTGTCTGCAGGTGCCTTAAGAGATACTTAGAGGATCTCTTTTTCTCCTCCAGTCTCTGCCAATACAGCTATGTGGCCATTTCTCACAAATGGGTCTCCTCCTCCTCCTTCAATACCTGTTGTAGCTCATCAATCTCTAGTCTTACTTGCAGTAGCTTCCAATCCTCAACTGTCTCTAAGGTCAAAAGATCTACCCAATTCTCATGAAGCTGAACTATTCTAGCAAATGCCCAGACCACTTTTTTTTTTTTTAAAAAAAAAATTCTGATTTATATTATATAAGAGCAAAACTATAGGTATTCATAATCTAGTTTTTTTTTTTTTTTTTTTTTTTTTTTCTATACTCATTTATTCTGAACACAATTATATAGCAAACAGCAGGAAGACATCCCCTG
Source organism: Jimgerdemannia flammicorona (assembly GCA_003990745.1). NCBI lineage: Eukaryota > Fungi > Mucoromycota > Endogonomycetes > Endogonales > Endogonaceae > Jimgerdemannia > Jimgerdemannia flammicorona. Next base: position 21,697 of record RBNI01001282.1, on the reverse strand, counting down.
GATTTCCTGACAAGAAAGTAAGTGGGGTTAGGCCCTGAAAAGAGTAACCCTGGGCTATCCAATACCTAACCTTAGTAAGGCCAAGGTGGCTGGGGCCTGGTTCTCTCTATTCTGAGCTGCTCTCACCCCTCCCTCCTTATCAATAATAATGCCCCATCAAGGCCACAACTGGCCCCCTTATATAAATAATATATATAATTGTGAAGCAAGAAATGAAATAGTATACAGGCCTGTTAATCCCCAACAATGAGTTACTCTACCCCACCTTGGCTGCCCAGCACTAACCTATATATTTAATGAATGGGTCTGCCATCTAACTGCTACTCTCTCTACCCAGCTCTAAGTTAGAAGTCACCATCTGGCTTGTGACACCAGCATCTCAAGTGGTACTACTGTCATACCTGATCTTACCCCAAAGGGCCACTGGACACAACCCCAGTATCTCAAGTACCTCTGCAGTATATACCTGGTCTACCAGCTCCTCTCTCCCCAAAGCAGTGTAGTAATCACCCTACTGATCTCCCTGCTGATCATCACACCATCACTGGCCAATTACCTGACTTGATTGTTACTACTACCTTGAATCACACTATCTGACATCTGCCAATCACCAGTTGCTATTGCACTATATATTGAAATCACCTCATCCACCTTAGCCAATCATTAGCTACATCTTCTGAAATCCTCTGAGCTCCTTCCAAAATCTCCTAGTACATCTTTATGCCTTGAGAATATAGTGAGAGTCACCCCCTGAGTGAAAGAAAGCCTAAGGGCCTGACCCACATCCCCCAGCCCATCAGAGTATATCAGTAAGTTGGATGCTCACTATGAAGCCAGCTATATCATAAGAAGAAAGACTCTACATCTCCTTGAGATATTGTCAGAGGCTCTCAGAGCCTGCATCATACTGTCTGGCCCATGATATGATGGAAACCTTGAGTTCTTAAAAACTGTAGCCTTGAGGTTGGGACAACTCAATACTAATGGACACTTCTTCTCTCACTGCTTCTGACACATCCAATCTCAGGGCACTGATGGCCCCCCTTCTTCTGCACCATAGGGATCTAATTTCCATCCAGACCTTTTGACTGGTATGGTTCAAGAAAAAGAAGTCCAATGCCCAGACTACTCTCCTCTGCTGCTTTCTTCCAGCCACCTTACTAGCTTTGCTTTAGTAGATCCTAGCAGCCTCCTTCAACCTCACTCACTGAATATTCACAGAGATGCCCTCACAAACTCAACTTCTCACCTTCTGTCTAATGTTCTTGGCCCAAGTATCCCACAACCTCATCTCAGCTAATAAGAAGGAATTGAGACACCAATATCTAGGTCTATCCTCACTTCCCCCAAACTGACTATGTCCTAACAACCCCCAGTGGTCTGACCATAGATACCACTCAATCTTTAGAAACTTCTAGATATTTAGACCCTAATAATCAGTGGTCAGCATCCAGTCTATTCTTTTTTTTTTTTTTTTTTATAGTCACTTGGACTCTGCCTTTATTACCAATCTATGAATAAGTATATATCATCACCACTCACTACCCAATCTCCATAGGGGGGCTCCTCCTCACCTCCTTACAAATAAAGATCACCCTCTCACCAACTACACCAACTCTCCCTCCACTCTGTCCACAAATTTTCTCCACTAAGTGATGCCTCTGACCACCCTGCAGCCCCCAACCAAGCCACCAGCCTGTTAAGGTGTCTTCCATAAGCCTATGCCACCACATCAATCAGTCCCCCAAGCCCTGTCAGCTCCCATCCTCAAAAACAAATAGCCAGTGACTGGCCAGCCCTATCCAAATAGCCAAAGCCCAGTCCAAAGTAATCTACCTTCCCTATCCCCCCTACCAATCTATCCTTCAAGTCCTCCCACCTTCCCCGTACTACATCTCTCCTATGCTGTACCCCCAAGCATCCCCAATTGCCCACCAAAAATCTCCCAACACCTCACACTCTCCTAGCCAATGTTCAGGCATCTGTACATAACCCCCCTCCTGCCCTACATTATGGCACTCCTCACAGTCAAAGCAACCTTCTATGATAAGGTGCCCAGAGTGAAAGTTGAGCATAACATTCCTCCACAGCATGTGCCATCAGACCACCCAGTACTTTGGTGGCATCCACTTTCTCACTGCGGCACTCCAGGTCCAAACACCATGCTAGTCCCACTCTTCACCAATTCCGACTCCTTGCCAACTGCTAGGCCACAGATCCTGGCCCAGTCCCCTTTGGCATTCCATTCCATCACCAATGTCAAACTCAATTAAAGGAGCATCACCCAGCAGTATATGATCCCATCTCCACATCGCCAGGTCCCAATCCTCCTCTCCTTCATTCCCCTGCCAATGAATTCCAATGCAGTGCACCCCCTCTGCTATCCCCCACCAAAATCCTTTATATCACAGTTGTTTAGCACTCTGAAGTCCAACCAATGAGAGGAGATCATCAGTTGAGCCCCTTAGTGATGACCACCTCTCCCAGATCTTCTATAGCAGAGGAACTCAACCACCTCCTCTCAATTCCACTGCCCTCTTTAGCCACCATGCTCTCAAGCAGTATAGCCATTTTGGAAAGTCCACCAGCCCAAGACCACCTCTCGCCACTGGTAGGGACAAGGTCTCCCAACCAATCTGACTCTGCCTTCCAGCCCAAATCCATCCCTTCGCTGACTTCACCAATCTCTTCACCACTCAGGCTGGGAAGTCCAAATGATACGCCAGATATCACAACTTCAGCAGCTAGTAGATATTCAAAATTGAGACCTGTCCTGCCAGAGAAAATTCTCTTCCCCCCCAACTCTGCAGGGCCTCCTCCCAGATTCCAATCCTCTGCTCCCACCACAGCCTGGGCAGAACTGACCCATAGACTGACAAATAGATGTCCAAGTACCGCACTGCTTCACCTGTGGGGATGATTGTTCCTATAACCTCTCCTCCCACCAGACCATTGCTGAGCACTATTGTTTCACACTTATGCCAATTCAGCTTCACTCCAGAGTTCTCCTCATACCACTCTACAGTCTTCTTGAGCTCTTCAATATCAGCAATCGAATCCAAACCAACCACCATGTCATCTGCAAAGGCCCCCACTTTCCATCCTATACCAAAGACCAAGAGTCCTTCTATCCTCTGCCTAATTCAATCCATAAGGGGTTCCAGGGAAAGAGCATACAAAATGGGGGACAGTGGGTCCCCCTGGGGCACCCCCCTACCCAAGGGGAATGCTACCCCTCTATGACCATTATACATAAGTGCAGCCCTACTCCCTTCCAGTAGGCTGATCATTGCTGACCAGAACTGGAATGGAACCCCCATTCTATCCAAAACTTTCACCAGCCAGACACTTTGCACCCAGTTGTAAGCCTTCTCCTGGTCCAAGAAGACTAGATGCCCATCCAGTCCACAGGCCCTTACCCCTTCAATAACTCCATGTACCCAGGCAGTGCCATCCCTGATGAGCCGACCACCTACAAATCCCCTCTGCTCAATACCCATAACTAGCTGGGCCACCTTCTGTAGTTTTGCCACCACCACCTTAGTCACCAACTTTCTGTCCATATCTAGCAATATTATCAGCCTCTAGTTCTTCCAATCCTCCCGCCTTTCTTTGTTTTTATAAAGCAGCATCACCAGCCCAAGGTCCTGCTCCCCCACCCACCTCCCAGTCTGTAGAATGAAGTCACACAATGCTGTCATCTCTCCCATCAACCCTGGGACTCCAACCATTCGCTTCCAAAAGTCCCAGGGCAGACCATCCTCTCCAGGTACTGTACCTGGCATTGTCGCAGCAAGAATCTAGTGAATCTCATTTTCCTGTACAGACATCACCAGGTCACCTAGCCCCTCAACTTGTGGTGGGTGCCAATCCTCCAATGCTCGGTCAATAGTCACGGCATCTGCCCCACCCTCCTCCTCACTCCACAATCCACTCCATCTCTCCTTCAGCGATCCAAGAATGTCCTGTACACTATGCACCAGTATACCATCCAAGTCCAACACCTCTTCCCACTGTTGCTGTACCTGCCTTGCCCTGAGAGCCCTTGTAAGAAACTTGGAAGGCCTCTCCCCTTCCTCCAGATCCTGCCAGCAGAGCCGTGCTGCCAAGCTCATGCCCTTGCCTCTTCCTCTTTCCACAACACCTGTTGTAGTTCCCCAACCTCCATTTTCGCCCTCCTTAACCTCCAATCTTCTTCTCCCTCCAATATCTTCAACCTCGCCCACTCCTCCAGGAGTCTAGTCAATCTGGTAGAAGCCCAATGCACTCTATGCCTCCTCTGCTTCCCTGCCTCCTTGCCAGCCTCACTCCAGTAAATCTTGGCCATCTCCTTTATCCTCATCCACCGAACCCCAACTGAGGCACCTTCCTGCCACCAGTTCTCCACCCTCAGCTGAATGTCCTTAGCTCACTCATCCCACCGGGTCTTGTCATCTAACAAAGAGGAATTGAGGCGCCAATATCCAGGCCCATCCCCACTTCCCCCAAAGCACCCCTGTCCCAAAAGCCCCCAGTGATCCGACCATGGACACCATTTCACCTCCAGTGACTTCCAAACATCTAGGCCCCAGCAGCTGGCTGTCAGAATCCAGTCAATTCTTGTCCCCAGACCATCTGCCCAATGTGTATAAACCCTCCTATTCCCCCAGCACTCCCTACCAGCATCTACCAGTGCAATTAGTCTTTCGACCTCCTCCCATGCTACCAGTCCTCCACTCCTGCTCTCAGCACCTCGCCCTCCATCTGTTCTATCTAATAGTATGTCCCAAACCATATTGAAATCTCCCCCAAGCATATCCACCCCTGCCTCTGCAAGGCTCCCACTCTTCTGTAAACCTTTCACCCAATCTACCTGCTCACCCCATACTGCAGGACAGTAGCAGGAGCCAACAGTAACTGGCTCCCAGCCTGCATGAATCCACTTACCCCAAACCAGTCTCTCTCCCCAGCTCCTCACATTCTGTATTTCCCTCTGCCTTTCCAAACCAAAATCCCAACCTTGCTCTTCCAAATCACCACACCACCCCATTCCTTTATCCACTCCATCTCATCAGAATCATCCTCACACCTAACATCTTGCAAAAGGAAGAGATCGGCCTCCAATCCCTTCATCTAAGTAAAAATGTTCCTATGTCAAGCAGCACCCCATAACTCATTCACATTTAAAGAAAAAATGTTGGTTGTACTGTTCATAATGAAATATGTTATATTGGTAATCGATCTCTACTGCTCTATGCTCATCTCCTCCTACACCATATCCAGATTGTGTTCTGCAGCCACCTCCTCCTCTTCTGCCCTCTGAGCCTCCAATCCAGCCAGCAGTTCATTCATCTCTCTATCTGCCTTCTCCTCGAACTCCCCTGAATATTCTATGCATGCTTCCTGCCAGAGCTGCAGTCCATGACGCTTGTTCCAGCAGTATTCAGCCCTCTCTCCAGCAATGACTGCTATCTCTGCCTCTCTCTCCTTATCTACCTCATACTCTTCCTCCTCTAGGTATACTGTAAGAATTTCCGCCTTCAATGCCTTCATTACTCCATCCCCCTGCAGTATCCCTGCCCAATACTCATAACTCATCACTCGCAAGTCCACCTCCCCCAACTCTTCTGCTGCCAGGTTATTCATCATCTGACACATCCAAAGCAAGTTCCCCACCTCCTTCCCCCCCGGAGTCGCCGGCCTCCCTCCATCCATCATTGTGGTGTTGGCTCCAGCACTTGCAGACTCATCCCATACCTCTGGGACATCCACTAGTTCCTCCTCACCAGCTGCCACTATCTGTCCTCCATATGCCACCTCTGGAACTCCGAATTGCACCTTCTGGGCCCCACACATTGGCACAACTTCTACCACTCTGTTTCAGGAAGCCAGGCCACGCCTAATAAGAGGGGTAGGGGTAGGGGAGCCCTCCCAGTCCTCCTCCCTAACCTCTAGCATGCCATCAGTATAAGGATCCTTATTAGTCTTCTCCTTGTCCTCCCCTGCCTCCTTCTTGTCCTTCCCCTCCCCCTCGCCAGCCCAGACACTTGCTTCAGCTCCCCCAGTGCCCTTCACCTTGCTCGTATTCCCCAGTGGTCTGTTATCCAGCTTGGCCAGCAGCTCTTTCTGTCTCTTATATCCCTGAGCCCTTTTCCACTGCTCCTTGGTAACTCGAATCTGCTTTCCATCCACCACCTCCAAGTGTGTCGACTCTATGAGAGCTGCCCAAGCCTTCACTCACCTCTTTACAGTACTATCCAACTCTTCTAGTGCTTCCAATAAATCCTCCTCCTCCTCCTCACTTCCCTTCACCCTCATCACCTTACACAAAATTGCTCCCCAGACCATTGCCGAAGGCCAGTCCCTCACCTTCCCAGTAGCTTCCTTCCCAGTCAGCTGAATCCTCACATTCACATCACCAGTCCTGAGCGAGGTCCCTTCTCAGACCCTGAATCTATATCCACCACCTCTCCATATTCCACTATGAAATCCTCAACCCTCTTTCTCATCTCCATTGCCATCACCATCAGCACTCCTTTCACCAGCAGTTGGACCACCCTGGGATCCCACTTCAGACAATGTGCCATCAGAACACACACCTCTCCAACCACCAATCCAACCTTCAGTGCCTCCTCCAATGGTGCTGCCTCCTCAAAACCCATCTCCACTCCCTCCAGTCCCTTCAAAAACTTCACCAATGCAGCTCCTGCCATCTGCTTAGTGATGAGCCCCAGCATCATTTTCGCTGTCACCACTAGGCCCCGGAAGCACAGTGTAACTGTGAATGCCAAGATCGATTTTTTGAGTAATGGGGCTACTGCCAAACCAATCACATCATCTGCCAAGTCTCCTTGTCTTCTAAGCCTCAGCTGCTCAGCCTCACCATCAGCTGTCACATCTGGATTTTTTTCCAGATTGACAGTCTCGTCGCTATCAGCAGTCACACTCCCCCCAGCTGCTACTCCTCCAGCTCTACTGCCCCCCCTTCCAAGGACTGCACCCCCCTGTACCATCACCTTCTCAGTCTCTTTGCCCTTCCTCAGCCAGCCCTCCAGCCCTGACACCTGCTGTCTCCCCTTCACCATCTCCACAAAGCTCGCCCTCCCAGATCCTGAGCCTCTGCCACCTCCACCACCCCTTCCATGTCCACTGGCCAGCAACCCCCTCATACCCCCCCCCCCGCCCCGGCCCCCCCCCCAGGCCTGGACCCCTCCCCACCTGCTGCCAGTCAAAAGCGCTTGGGCCACCCTGCCCAGTATGCACCTCAGGTTGCCTGTCAGTCACCATGTTGTTAGTCTCTTTTCTCCAAAAACAATATTGTAAGTGCTCTCCAAAGGTTGTATAACCTGAATGGTACTGGAAAGAGATGTTGCATCCAGTCTATCCTAGTTCCAAGTCCACCCACTCAGTGGGTATAAATCCTCCTATCCCCCTACACTGCTTGACTAGTATCCACCAAGGATCCAAGATACTCTACTTCCTCCAACCTTCTAGACCACTACTACTGTCTCCAGCATTCCTTCTCCCATCAGTTCTGTCTATCTGTATTGAATACACCACATTGAAATCTCTCCCCAGTATATCTACTCCAGCCTCTGCAAGTACTCTACTATCTAGAAGACCTACAATCTACTCCACATACTCATCCCTAACAGCAGGACAGTAGCAGGATCTCACCACAATTGGCTCCCACTCTGATCAATGCCACTCTCCCCAAACCAGTCAATCTCCCCAATTCCTGCAGTTACATATTTCACTTCTCTCTTTCTACACCAGTATCCTGATCTTACCTATCTATACTGCTACCCCTCCCTATTCTCTTGTCCACTCCTGTCAATTCAGATCCTTCTCACATCATATATTCTGCAGAAAAAAAAAATCAGCTTTCAAATTCTTTAGCTAAATAAAAATATTGTATTGCCTCTAAGTACCCCTCAAACCATTCATATTCAATAAAAATATATTAGTTGTATGTTCATGGGAAGTAATATTTAGAATAGATATATCCTCTTCACAACTCTATATTTCTCTCCTCTCTAGCCAAGTTCAATCTATGTTCAGTAGCAGCCTCCTCTCTCTTGACCTGCTTAGCCTCCAGTCTAACCAGAAGTTCATCTATTATGGTATCATCCTTCAGCTCTATCTCCTTTCAGTACTCCAAGCAAACCCTCTGTCAGATCTCTAGTTTATATTTCTGTTCCCACCAATAGGCTGCCCTCTCTCTAGCAGTCACTGCCATCTCTGCCTCCCATGCCTCATTCACATCATAGCCCTTCTCATCTAGAAAAACTGCCAACATCTCTGTTGCCAAGGCCTCCACAACACCCTCCTCCTACGGCACCCTCTCTCAGTGCTTCTCACTAATGACTTACAAATCTATATCTCTCAACTCCTCTGCTACCAAATTGTTCATCACCCAGCATATCCACTGCAGGTCTTCAATCTTCTTGCCCCCAGGGGTCACCAGTTGGCCAGCCCCCCATATCACTATATCTACCTCTGTACTTATAGACTCATCCCACTTCTCCTCAGAAATATCCACTAGCTCATTCTCTCTAACCTCTACCACCTGCCCTCCACTCGCTATTTCAGATACTCCAAACTGAATGCAGCAAGTCTCCTTCATCTCCACATCCTCTCCAGCTCTCTGCTATATAGCTCTAGACCTCTCTCCCAAATCCTTGCTCTCCTCCCATACCTCCAGCATACCATCATTATAGAGAGCCTGATACCTTGCCTCTTGGCTCTCCACCTCAGGCATCATGCTCCTCTCTCCCTCAACATTTACCCAGACACTCTCTCAAGCACTTCCTATAGTATCCTCCAAACTGAGTACTACTTTCTCCTTTGTCTGCTCCTTTAAGCTAGCCAGCAACTCCCTCTACTGCTTCCACCCCTATGCCCTCTCCCACTGCCCCTTATCTATCCTGATATACTTCCCATTCACCACTTCTAAGTGAGTCCAATTCACATATGCCTGCCATACCTTGGCCCAGCACTCTATTACTCTACTGAGCTCCTCCAGTGCCTCTATCAGCTCCTCTACCTCCTCTATACTCCCTTTCACTCTTATTACCTTGCAGGCAAATGCCCCCCATATTAGTACTAAGGGCCAGTCCTTGGCTTCCCTATAGCCTCTCTCCCAGCCAACCAGACTCTGATATCCACATCTCTTATCCTGAATGAGATCCCCTCTCAGACCTAAAATCTGATATCAACCACCTTACCATACTCTGCTATAACCTTCTCCACCCTTCTCCTCATCTTGACTACCATCATCATGGGCACTCTCTTTACTAGTAACTGAATTACTCTGAGGTCTCACCTCAAGTAGCAGGTAATCAGAACTACGATCTCTCCTATAGTCAGCTCTGTCTTGATTACCTTCTCTAAGAGAGTAGCTTTCTCAAAGCCCATCTCTACCCCCTCAAGCCCCTTCAGGAACTTCACTAAGGCTGCTCTAGCCATCTGCTTTGAGATCAGCCCCAGGATCATCCTCACTATCTCCACTAAGCCCCAGAAGTACAATGTGATTGCAAACTCCAAAATGGACTTCTTGAGTAATAAGGTCACCACTAGGTCTATTATACCATCAGCCAGGTCCCCTTGCTTCTGTCTGTCCCCTTATATAGTATCACTATCAACCATTATATCTCTTTTTTTTCCTGATTTTTCATCACACTCTCATCAGTAGTCACTCTACTGTCCCCAGCCACAGCACCCCCAGCACCTATGCATATATCTCCAGACTGAGGGCCTCTCTCCCTCTCTACACTAGCCTTGTCCTTCCCTTCAGCAATGCCAGCCCTAGCTCTAGCTAGCTATCCACTCTCTTTTATCTTATCCATAAAGCTTAGGGGCCAGAGCTGTCTCCATTTCTACTAGACATCAGCTCTCCTCCAGAGCTCTCTTCACCCTTCGCCCCTCCAAAAGCACTCATCTCCAGGTCATAACCCCTCTCCACATACTGCCAGCTAAATGCTCTAGGTCTATCTGACCCAGCATGCCTGTCAGAACTCTTGCTCAAAGACATTTTGCTAGTATCTTTTCCCTGAGTTGTATTGAAAACCATTGCTTGAAGTTGATGTAAATTGTACCAGAGAAAGGTGTGACATTATTAGACCTCTATTAGTTATATTAAGAAGAAATTAATATATTCTAGTATTTATAAAATATCTGACCAAATAGGCTAAAGTTTTTTCAATAGAAATTGCTAATATCTTAACTATTTTGAGCCTCTACTATAACCTCACACTTAGATATAGAATCTTAGAAGAATATATTTCTAACTGAGATATATAATTTGTCAATAATATAATTACAAATTATGCCCAAATTTACAAGATCTATCTCAAATAAATCATATTATACTACTCTCAAACCAATAGTATAACAGAATGAATGAATCAGACTATTAAGAAAGAACTTACTCTATTCAATCCTATTAACTGAGATCTCTACTTACTTGAGATCCTATGAGAAATTTAGAATATCCCTATTATCTCTACCAAATAAAAGCTATTTAAAATGATATTTATTAAGAAAGTCAGAACTATTGAGTATGAGAACTTTGGAGATCTTCTTGAAAAAGTGGAACAATTATATAATCAAGTCTAAGCTCAGATAATTAAGACTCAGAAAGATAAAAATAGTACTATAATCTGAAGTAAAAGAATCTGAAGATCAAGATTAGAGATTAAGTACTAATCTGGAGAAGTATGATTAAAACAAACTTTACTACTGAACTAGAAAGAATCTTATCTAATATAAACTATCAGAGAAACTAACATAAGTATAGATAGATGAACTCTGAAGATCTCAGTATATATCAATTACTTTAAGATATATCTATCTTCACACAATAACTCAGAGAATTGTACAATATCTCTAGACCCTTATTCTCAGTTCTTTCTAAGCTCTACCTATTTCCCTATCTCAGTTCTACCCACTTGAAGGAACTCTAGAAAACCTTACTATTGCCTAAAGGCTATTATAATCTATCACCTACAAGTCTTCTATAATATTAGACAATTATTACAAAAGTAACTATAAATAAAGAGATTAGCTAATATAACTCTTCAAGAAGTCTGAACTATAAAGGGCTCTATATCTTAAAGAGTTTCAAAGTAGGTTTTAGAATTCTAGATATTGAAAAATTCAGAAAAAATTTTGGCCAATCAGATCTAGTTTAGAGTTCTACATCTTGCTGAGGTTTGAAACTCCATAAAAGTCAGTTTACAGAAGAATCCCTGTAGCCCTTAGGTTGTAATATAGGCAAATTTGTCTGCTAAAAAATTAAATGTCTCACAACTTTACTAATAGTGAAGATATTTATTTTTAATTATCAAACAACAATAGTATGATATATTACCCTGCAAACTTCCAAATATTTTCTAATTTCAAATGAAGCTGTTTATTTTATTTTAATTTTTGAAGAGAATCCTTGGGTGTGAAATTTATGTCAAAAATTCTGAATTGGCCATAGTAGGGGCCAGAAGGTAGATACCAAAGGGTGGAGATATAGGAAGGTGGATGCAGGAGAATAGGTATAGAAGGATTGATGAGGGTGGGTACAGAAAGGCAGAAATGAGTTCTATTAGCAGAGAAAGAGGGGAGAGTGAATGAAGGTGGGTGAGGTGGTAGATAGAGGACAGGACTGGGCTCTCCCTGATATACCAGCCCTTGAAGGAATACTCTGCAGAACTGGTCCTGCCCACTCCAATTCTACCTGATGTGAGAGGTTTGCCTCAGAAAGAATGAACATACAGTAATGCTTTCAGGCAGCAGAGTTAGGGGAGAGATAAAAACTGAGGTTTGTTGTCAGAACTCAGAATCCTCCATAGATTACAGGAAGAGAGGCAGAGAGTTTACTATTTCAGTTCAACTGGTTGAAGATGAGATGGCAGATAAAGGTGGTGAGGACACTGAGATAGTAGATAAGGACAACAGGATAATATGGCAATAGGGAAATAGTGACAGATATCAGTACAGTGGGTCAGTGATCACCCAAATCCAGGGTGTGATATTAACCCAACTCCACCCTCCCAAACCCCCTGCCTGACATGAGAGGTTCATAGAGAATGAATATACAGTGACACTTTTGAGTGATGGAGCCACAGAAGTAGTAAAAGCCAAGGTTCACAACTGAAACATAGAGCCACCAGAGACCTGAAGTAGAGATTTTATCTGACAAAAGAATGGTACCAAGAAGTATATCAGAATCAGCTACTAGAAATGTTACAAGCTATTAGAATAACTGTGAGCCATTAGAATAGTTGCAAGCCATTAGAATAGTTGTGAGTAATTGTGAGCTATTAGAATAGTTGTGAGTAATTGTGAGCTATTAGAATAGTTGTGAGTAATTGTGAGCTATTAGAATAGTTGTGAGTAATTGTGAGCTATTAGAATAGTGCCAAGTGTGCCAGAATAGGCTGCAAAAAATATTGTGAGCTATTGGAATAGTTGTGAGCTGTGGAATAGTTGCAAGCTATTGAAATAGTTGCAAGCTATCCATCAGAGCAAGGGTAGAAAACAGAGCTATCAGAATGTGGAAATGAGGATAGAAAACAGAGCTGAAAATAAGGGTGGAAAACAGTGTTATCAGAAATGAATATAGAAAACAGAGCTCTCCATAAAGATTTTTATCTGACAGAACAACAGTGTAGAGATTCAGAGAGGTGACATGACATCAGAATGCCCCTGTTTTGTCTAACTGATTAGATTTCTGTATCACAGTCTTAGTCTGAAAATATCACATAATCTACCTAGTCTGTGGTACTCAAATGGACTTTGACCCCCCACCTGCACTTGTCTATAATCTAAGGACTAGAAGACATATATTAAATTGTTTTATTGAGGGAAAAAAAAAAAAAAATCTTCTATTTGTGCTGAAGTTCACTGTGGGGAGATAGTTGGCCTCCTGAAAGAAGCTAGTATCTACCACCACAATAGTACAGACATCTGGACAAAAATATCAGAACTCCAGACTATCTATAACAAGACTTGAGACTGGAGTAAGAATATAGGAGAGGGGATTCAGATGAAAGATAGAGACAACATAGAGGTGATAATCCAGAGTATACTTTAGACTTTGATCTTTGTCAACAAATTGAATTTATACTAAATACAAATTTCTATCCAATGACAGCTACCATCAAAAAAAGGTGTAAGTACTAGAATATTCCACATTCAGTCTTTGCTGACAGAACTTCACCTTATGACTAATAGCTTGGGAGATGATGGCATTGTCAGAGATCTGCTGGAGAGTGGAGATAATGATGATAATGATGCAATAGTGATGATGACAATAGCAATCATGGCAATAGCAATAGTAATAACAACAGCAATGATAATAATGATGATGATGATAATAATAATGATAATGATGGTACTGATGATACTCCTCCTAGTCCTGGAGAGATGCCACTGAGGTCAGAGACTGAGAAGATACATGGCAGAGTAGTGAGAAAGAAGCTAATGAGGCTTGGGGTAAACTGCCTCCAGAAGAAATTAAAGTCCTCATTGGCTAATGCTTTTATGGGGGAAATACAGTAAAGAATGAGAGAGCAAAGGATGCTCTGAACTTCACAAAGTGAAAATGAGATGAGGAGATAGAGGAGAAGAGATATTGAAGAATAAAGGAGCATGAACTGGTAATAAAGAGGTTGAGAATAGAGGAAATGAGAGCTAAGACTGAGAGAGCTCTTGGAAAGATTTTATTGATGAAATAATTATGTATATTGAGTATATCAAAAGAAGAAATTTTAGAGCAGATAAAGGATTTGTAAATGTGTAGATGTATTTATTAAAGTATTGGATGTAGATGAGTTCTTGTATGAATTGTTTTCTCCTGAATATTTCAGAGTGATTAAAACTTCAAATAGTAGAACTCCTTCTGAATTTCACAGAATATTTATTGATATCCTAACACTATAGCTATTATGTCTCTTTGCTTTTTTTTCCCTTCATTTTCCCCCTGATCTGATCTTCCCTCACACTCCATTTCCACCAATTGGCTCTCTTCCTCTTCACTCCTTTTGTCTTCTAACCATTTACTATCTACCAGATTTTATAGGATGAGATTGTGAAGAATGCAACAAGTGCAGATCCAGGACACTGCCTGCTTGATGTTCTTTGTCCATCTGATCACAATCCATGACCCCTTGAGACTTTGGAAGTATTCTTTAAGAACACTGATACAATGCTCTATTAGACATAGATTTTGCTGAGCTGAAAATTGAACTGAGCTTTCTCTGTCATCAAAGCACAGTATGGGGACTTCTTAAAGACTGGAATGATTTGGGAATTTGGAGTGTAGCCTGAGTCAGCCAGGAGGTATTTGTCACCAGAGAAGAATCATTCTGGCTGATATGACAGTGCACTGTTTTCAAATATATAAGTATTATGGGTACAGCCAGCCCAAACAGTGTAGATGTATTAAATCCTTTTATTATCATTACACATGATCAACCTGGCAATGCCATACCATCTCTTCTGACTGTAATAGTCCTCTCCATCCAAGAAGAGCTTTTTCTTTAGAATAAAAAGAGTTCTATCAATAAGCCCCAGGCAGGATGGGAAATTGCTGTCCACCCATATTCAGTATTTAATCTCTTCTTGTTCCTCCTCTTCTGGCCAGAAAATGCATGCTTCTCTAATGACAGAATGATAATGATACACTAGTCAGTATACAGCTCTATAGCTTCTTCTATAAAAACATATATATAAAAAAGTTCACTTCAGACCCTCTTCTTACTATGGAAATGCAAAAGAGCAGAATACTATTATCTTATAAGCTGAAACCTCATATGATTACTCCAACTGCTGCTTTATTTTCAAAATATCTGAACCTCTTCAGTACTACTAGGAGTTGATGATAGATAGGATGCTACTGACTGTTAGAGTTGTTTTGAAAAATAGAGTGGTTTTCAATATATATAAGGAGATTCTAGAAGTACTGCATAGACATGCAGACTTCCTACTTGAACTGTCTGTTATTAAGGTTATAAAGAAGCCAGTCCAGGTAGTCTGAGACTCAGGCTATATGATCTCATGACTCTAGATAACACTAGAGGTGGACTTGAAAATAGATCATCAAGAATATATTGTCATCATCATTAGTGGAGTAGTTGATGCTATCAAAGTTGGAGCCCTCACTCTCACCTTTACTCTCATAAGAAAAACCCACAAGTTTCTAGGGCTTACTTGAGATCCTTAAGGAGGAGTTAGCATTCAGATTTTTGGGGCATTTTGAAGGTGAGGGTGAAGTGAGTAAGTTTTCTTGAGTTTTAGAGAAATTTTTCCTAGAATTCAGACACTCTGTAACTATCAGAAAACTCCCAAATTCTAGAAAATGGTTCTAGGAAAAATTTGAGCAATTATGTTATTCTAGAATTCTATAATTTCCTATGTCTGGAATTCTATAACTTATTTTAAAATCCTCTCTTATATAGATAAAATATAGAAGTCTTGTCATAAGCCCATTTCTACCTAACTAATATTTATCAGATAAATGAGGTAATCTTTATGAGTACTCTTTAATAAGTAGCTTTCCTATTCTCTAAAGAATAGAGAGAAGATATAGAACTAGAGTAGAGTGGCCCAGATATAGAAAAAGATGATGGTACTAGTATAGATACATACAAAAGATATCTATAGATATTGAAATGATGATTAAAGAACAATCTAAAAGCAGACCATTCTTTAGTGAAGACTGATATAATGAGTCAGTAGAAAAACATACTAAGTTACTATCTGAATTAGTTACTATAATTTAGTCATATACTATATTAAGTATACCAGATAATCAAGATTGCTCTACTATATCAACTTATATAAATAACTCAGATAGCTAAAGAAAGAAATATTACTAATAGTAAAGATTATTCTGACAGTAAAGGATATCCTAATAGTGAAGGTTACTCTGATAGTAAATATCTACCCCTTCTCTCTATAAATAACCATTCTATAGTTAGTTATATAGTAATTAAGTAGTAACTAACTTATATAAAATATCTCTGAGATAAGAGTGAATAAACCTCAGTATGAAAAGTAAATAACAAACCAAAGCAAAAAATAAGTCCATTTACTATACTTGGAGGAATATATCTACCAAGAGCTACTTAAACTAAGGAAAGGATTATTACACTTCAGAGAAATATCTACTAAAACTACTTTTAGAAGATTGTAAACTTAGTTTCTCTTTTTTACTCTAGTCTACTTTCTAATACAAAGTCTGAAAAATCTACTAAGTTTAAATAAAGAACTTTACCATTTGAAGAGAATCTACTGCTTACAGAAAAGCCACTATATTTTTAATATACTTGATAGACAAAGTCAGAAGTCTATAAATTTAAAAGAATCTATACTAAAGTTATTAAGAACTCTGTTCAAGTTATTTGTTATTTGAGTTAATAAGTTATCTACTATTTAAGTTATTAAGTTATTTATTATTTAAGTTATTCAAGAAATCTGCTAATTTAGAAAGAATATATATTATTTACTATTTTTAAAATTATATAAGAAAATTTACTTAGAGATCATTATATAGAAATTATATATATTTGAAAATTATTATACTATTTAGATATCATCAATCTCTTAAGAAAAAAACAGCTAATTTTTCAAACTATCTCATATAAGGAAATCTATTCATAATATATAAATTATCTATATTATCCAAATTACTACTATACTTAAAAACTATCTCAATAAGATATATTTAGATTTAAATATTATATAATTAAATACTAAAGATATCAGGAGTTATAAAATATTTTGTTTTTTGATAAAATAACTAAAGGCTCATACCAATCAACCTTATAATTTATCTCTATTGTGTTAGTATATTATAATATCTCTATTAATATATATTAACTATATTATAATATATATTATTTTGAAAACTTAAATTTAAATTTAATAATTTATTTTTTCTTTATAACGTATAAATATAACTTGAACTCTAACCATAACCCTATTTTAACCCTAACCCTAAACCTATTATTACTCTAACCCTAAACCTCTTTTGATCCTAACCCTATTCTGACCCTATACTTATTTTAACTCTAAACCTTACTAACCTAAACCCTAATTGTAATTTTATATATCTTTAACTATATAAATATATAATTTATTATAAACTCTAAAGTATAACTATAAATTAAAACTATTAAGATTTTATATTGAAAAATTACTATTAATTAATAAATAAAAAGGCTTTCTGAGCTTATAAAATATTTTATTATATTTTTTAAAAGAAGTTTTTTGTATTTTAAATAAAAGATATGAATTGAGAATATAAAGTTCTAGAAAACTATATTGAGATTATTTTATAAATTTTATATAATTATTGAAATATTTAAAAGAGTATATTAGAATATTTATTATTTTATTATTAAACTATATAAAATTACTCTAAGTTTTAGATATCTTCTTATAATTAATAAATAAAAAAGAGTCTTTAGATATATAATTAAGAATAATTATATTTTCAAATATATTTCTCTAAAATTATTAGTAAAATAAAAGAAAAAATTTTATATTTCAAAATTTTTAAAAATTGGAAAATATTATAAAAGATAATTAATTTGAATACTATCTGATTTATACTTCTATTATATGAGAAATAAATAAGTAAAGTTATAGAATTTAGTATCTTATTTAATTTTTTTTAATAAAAAATATATTATCTTTATAAATATTAATAGATATTTCTAATTAATATTTAACTATTTCAAAATTTTATTATTATTAGTTATTAATATTAATATATCTTACTTTATATATTTTAGTTTAATTTTATAAATATTTATTATAATTCTATTTTATTTAGATAATTTTTATTTTTAAAATTATAATATATTAAGTATAATTATCTTTTTCTTATTAGTATTAGCTTTATTTATATTTATTTATTATTATTAAATTATAATTAGAAATAAACTTCATTTTTATCTTTATTAATTTATCTAACTAGTAAAATATAATATATTATAGTTTAGCTTAATATATATTAAATCTTAGCTATTAAATCTTAATAAATTTTTGTTTAATTTATTTGTAAAATATAAAAAACTCTAAAAATTTAAAGATTCTAAAAAATAAGATATCTATCTAAAGTATAAAATTAGTAAAAAAATATATATATTATATTATAGTTCTTAATAAATATAACTTAATATATATATTATAATATAGTAAATACTTAATTTAAAAGGTATATTAGATTTCTTTATCTTTAATATTTAATTTTCTTTACCTTTTTAGAGTTCTCAGCAGAGTATAGAAGTAAGTAAATTTGAAGTATATAATTTATTCACTCTAGATACTAGAAGTATTTATATATTAGTTTACTAGTAGTGATCTAAATGAGTCAATTTAATCAGAATGAATTTGGATTGGATTTGAATTGAATCCCATCCAGATTAACTTGGATGAGATTTAAATTCCATCTGGATCAATTTGAATCAATATTTACATCAATAACTCAATGAATAATCATCTAATTTTGATGATCTTAGTATTATTTGGAAGCCCTTAATAGGGCCTTTCTAATATCAAAAATATTAAAATCAGATTACATATTACTGAGCTATTAAGGAAAATGTTCTTTTGAAGAAAATTTTAAAATCAGCAAGTTGAATAATTTCCAAAATTAGTGAGTCAGACATTTTCCTTAATAACTTAGCAACACATGATCTAATTTTAATATTCTTGATATTATTAGAAAGGCCTTATTAAGGGCTTTCAAATAATATCAAGATTATCAAAATTAGATAATTATTCATTGAGTTAATGATATAAATATTTAATTGTCTAATTTGGAAACCAAAACAATGATTGATTCAAATCAATCTAGAAGGGATTAGAATCTGATCCAGATCAGCTCATTTAGAGTACTATTTATTAGTTATAAAATATCTAAGTTATAAGTTATTTAAATATTAATATATCTTATTCAGAGATCTTACTAAGATTTCTGTAATTATATACTAACTATATATTATACTAAATTTGAGAATTAGATTTAGATACTATATTTATATATATATTTTCTAATTTTATTTCTAATTTATATATATTATATATTATGTTATATCTCTTATTTTATAATAAAGTTAAATTTGGCTACAAAAACAAAAGTTCAAAATAAAATCAAAAAATCAAAAATCAAAAAATAAAGAAATCAAGGTAAAAAAATAAAGAAATCGAAAAATTAAATATAAAAATAAGCTAAATAATTCACTTTTATTTTTTATTATAATTTAAGTTTATTAATTTTTTTTTTTTTTTTTAATTTTATATGAACATTAAGTTTAAATTTTTTTAAAAAAATTCACAGTTAAACTTAGCTGCAAAATACTTACAGAATAAGAGATATATATTATAAACTCAAAATTATAATTTATTTTTTATTTTATTTTATTTTTTTATAATATTTAACTTTATAAATAAAAGTTTATTATTAAAATTTTAATTTGAAATCTTAATTAGAAAAGATTGATTATAAATTAAACTTATTTGCTAATATAGATAAATAATTATATATGCTGATTTAATTATCTTACTATAATTTATTAATTTATATTTATATTTATAATAATTAATTATTATATTTCTTTGAAATTTACAATCTATCATATTACTTGAAGTGTTATTACTCTCTAGCAGACATAGGTAAGCTGCAACTGAATTTGGAGAATTTAGGCTATTAAAGCATCTGTCAGTCAGGTTCATTTCTGGTCCTTTTGATACTTTATACTGATTCTTATTCTTATTACCTGCGCCTCATCCCTGTCAGATTTTGTGACAGTTTTTTGGTTCGAAGGGTTTGTCAAACGCATGAATTCCCAAACACCCAAACACTTACAAACATGCGAATATCCTTGTTAAAGAATACTAGTTGTGATCCCACAGATATTAAAGTCCTCGTCAAGGTTTCTGCAGCTGATGATGAGCAGGCGGAGCTCGTTTACAGCCATTCCTTCGACCTTCAACCTATCGAAGCCGGTCGATCCATCGCCGCCGAAGTCTTCGATAAGGAACCTAAGTCTGCAGCTCTCAGGAAATATGGGAAATTGTTGTTCAAGGCCCTCTTCTCCTACTCGGAGGGTGAAGATGGTGACATTCCCGCACAGCATTTCCTAATTGGAATATTGCCTCCTCACCCAGCGGGTCGGATCCTGCTTGAGTTAAACCGTGACCATGATCTTGACGTCATCCCCTGGGAATATGCTTGGGGAAACCATGCATATCTGGTAGAGCAATGTATTTTTGTACGTGTTCATAAACCAAAGGAGCCTCTGCCATCGAAACTTTCGCACAATCCACAGAAGCCCTCGCCATCCCCCAATATAAGGTTGTCCCAGCCATCGCGCAATCCAAAGGAGCTTCCGCCATCGCACAATCCCAAGGGGCCTCAGCAATCGAGAAATCTGAAGGGACCTCAGCTATCAAACAATCTGAAGGTGTCTGAGCCATCGAACAACCCGAAAAGGTCTCAGCCAACGGACAATCTGAAGAGGCCTCAGTCATTAAATAATCTGAAGGCGGTTCAGCCATCGAACAACCCGAAGAGGACTCAGACATCGAATATTCCGAAGGTGCCTCAGCTACCGAACAATCTTACGGTGCTTCAGCCATCGAACAATCTGAAGAAGCCTCGGCCATCGAACATTCCGACGGTTCAGCCATCAATACTTTCGCGCAATCCGAAGGGGCCTTCGCCATTGAACAATCGGAAGGGGCCTCAGTCATCAATGTTTTCGCATAATCCGAAGGGACCCGCGCCATCGAAGCTTCCGCTACGTCCATTGCGCATTGTCTCCGTCTTCCCAGACCCTATCATCCCGCTGAATGATCCTAGCGCCAACCTATTTCCAAATCTGCATCTGAACGATCAGTTTCAAACATTATGTGATGAGTATGAGAAAAACAATCAAACGGTATTACTGCAGCGGGCGTTCCCGCCGACCATCAACCAAATGTATCAGTTGCTTAGAGGCATGCCTGAGATGGCCACGGTGCTTCATTTCATGGGACACTGCGGCTCACTGAATAATGGTGCGAGGGCACTCATCTTTGAAGATCAAGACACAGGGAAGCTTGAATTTGTTTTCGCTGACGCGTTTCGCCCGGACGCGACAATGGATCTACGGCTAGTGTTCCTTTCTGCTTGCGATACCCACCATATCGCTCGAGATCTTGCCGAAAAAGGCATTCCATACACAATCGGTTCACACTGTCTCCTTCCGGACGACCTCGCCCGCAAGTTCGAATCCAAATTCTACCAGTGCCTTGCCAGCGGCTGCTCGGTTGAAAAGGCGATGTGGGAGGCTCGCGCTTCCATGCGACACCGAAAAGATACCCGACAACGCTTCTACTTTCCTGGTACCATGATGCTCTACTCGTCCACGTTTCGGGAAGAGGATGGCGTGTTCACGTGCGAGAAAGGCAAGCCCACGATCGAAGCCTATATGCCTCCCCACAATCTCGAAGAGATATCCTTCACGCGATTTTTTTGTGGGCGCAAGGAGGAACTTATCGAGATAACCCGCGTTTTGAGTCGTATGGCGAAGCAAGGGACGAAAACCTGTCCTATGTATACCATTGAAGGCATCGCCGGTCAGGGAAAGACAGCGTTGGCTGAGAAGGCGGTCAGACGGACGGCCCATCTCTTCCCCGGTGGAATTTTTGTTTGGCGGTTTGATCCTTTGCA
>RBNI01001281.1:0-23270 GCA_003990745.1 Jimgerdemannia flammicorona | reverse complement strand
AAAAAAAAAAAAAAAAAAAAAAAAAAAAAATGATACCTAAGTGACTCTAGTATTTCTGACTAAACTCCAAAAGTCTAGCTAACTTCTGCCACAACTGAGATCAGTATATAAATTATAAAAATTTAAGTAAATCTCTTTATTGAATCTGAATTTCAAGGTGAATTCAGTCTATATACTGCAAAGAATAAGTCTCTTATAACTATGATTAATAAGAAGGACATTATCATTATAACTACTTTCAAGTGAGTACTTTTTTATACTGAAGGCTTCTTAGTATACTTATATACTAAGTTTTTAAGTAATATCTTATTAAAAGAAGTAGAAATAAGTGTTATTATATGAGTTATATAGAAATCAATAGAAGATATAAATTATATACTATACTAGCTATTGTCTAGCAGCTCAATTATGCTAGATATAATAGAGTATTATTGCCTATAGCTCATTCTATATACTATGCTCTCTCTATCACTAGGGGAAAAGTAATCATATGTCAATAAGTAAAAATGTATATCCAAAACCCCAATATATATATAAGACTATACTTAAGCCAATTTATATAGCCCCTACTACTGTAGAGTAATAGATAAAGAAAAATCTCTCTCAAAGTACAGAACAGTGAGTAGGACCTAGTTTTTCCTAATAATATAAGTAGAGGACTTATATGTGAATTGAGAGGAGACCTCTAATACTTCACTACTCAAGTCTGTAGGTCTTGATCATATTGCTACATCAGCTTTTAGTTCTAGTTAAGTATAGTTAAGACACTTGATCCAGATAGTCTCAGACCCTCCAATAATCTCTAAGTGATACTGCAGTATACCAATCGTAGCTAAGAGTAATACTTATTACCTAACCACTCTATACTAATCAGAAAGCTCTACTGATATATCATCTGCTTCAGCTCTGACAATTGTCACTAGTCTAGCATCTAACTAGTCTACCATAATCATCTTTCTGCCTATCTGTGATGGCCATCTCTTCTTCCATTCTGATTCTATCTAAGAAATAGTCATCTATACTATAAGAAGCTTACCAAAGCTCAGAGAGCTCTACTATAGATACTGAAAACCTATAGATAACCTATACTGACACTTGATGCCCAAGGTCAGCTGACTCTCTATATAGTTTACGATATACTATAATGATATCTTATTAATAATAGTAAAAGAAAAAAGATACTGCACCAAAACAAGTATATCCTAGATATAGTCAGAGGTACCAGAAACTATAAAAAGTGGAGAAGATACTGATCTAATACTGATAAAGAGACAACTTATCACTATTGTCTTCTTTCTACTACTCTATAATAGATATAGTAAATAAATCTGAGATAGAGGAGGTATAAGTTGTAAAAAAGGAACTCAGAAGATTGTCTACCAAATCTTATAACTAATAAGATAGTAGAGAAAGAAGCTGTTACTAATTCTGCATCAATGTCAAAGTTTACCAGAGGAGAGCTACTTAGTAGTAATCTATCTCATCTCTATATCACCAGACCTCAGTATATCTCTCCTTTAGTATCTTACTAGTAAAGATCAATATAATGAGTACCATCTACCACTCTCTATTAGAACATCTTAAACTACAGATATCTACCCAGGCTAACTATAGATAGCAAATTATCAGAGAATCTCTGAGAAGAGAACTATACCTCTTAGACCCTCTATATCAAAAACACTTATTTATCTCTATATAACTCAATAGTCTTCTTCAATCACTAAGTCTGAAGGAAATATAGCCTCTTCAAGAAGTCTACCAGACTAATACTTTCTCTATTGATCAGAGATATCAAGACCTTTTAACTAATCTGACTCCTCCTCTCTATTCAGATTCAGTTCTTTGCTATCTTCAGAAACCTCTTCACTATCTATAGAAAAGTCTAGATGATATGTCAGATACCAGAGCTTCAATATCTAATAGATATATTATTTCCCCCAATTCTAAAGAATGTTCCTTTATTCTCCCACCTTCTACTTCTATCATACTTTAGGTAAGACTGAATCATATACTAATAGAAAGATATCCAGATATCTCACAGTCTCTCCCACAGAGACAATTGTTCCAATAATATTTCTACTGATCAAGCTATTCTTCAGTACTATTATTTTATACTTATGCCAATTGAGCTTTACTCTAGAGTACTTCTCATATGTATTAATTTACTACCTCTCACAGTGTGTTCATATTTATAATAGATCTAAGTCTAACTACTATATTATCTACAAAGACCCCAAACCTTCTAGACTACTCTAATAATAGAAAGCCCTATTATCTTATAGTAAATTCTATTCATTAATAGTTCTAATGATAAAGCATATAGAATAGGAGACAGTGGGTCTCTCTGGGGAATATCTTTCTCTAGTAGAAATACAGCACTATAATATCTATTACACAAGATTACAGCTCTGCTCTCCTCTAGCAAACTTATTATTAATACTCAGAATTAGTAAGGAATACTAATTCTCTCTAATATCTTTCTCAGCCCAACTTGCCAAATCTGGTCATAGACCTTTTCCTGATCTAGAAAGACCAATCTCTCATCCAGTCCACTGACTCTCACCTCCTCAATTATACTATACACTTATGCTATCTTATCTCTAATTGGCTATCTACTAATAAAGCCCCATTACTCTATCTCCAATACCTGTTGGGCCACTCTCTGCAGCCTCACAATAATTACTTAGTGACTAACTTTCTATCTATATCTAGAAATATAATTGGTCTCTAATTCTTCCAATTCTTCTGTCTGCTTTTGTCCTTATAGAGCAGTATAACTAGGCCAAGGTTCTGCCTTCTGACCCACTCTCTAGATATAAGAATAAAGTTGCAAAGAGCCATTATCTCCTCCAGTACTTCTGAGACTTTTACTATCTTCTTCCAAAAGTCCCAGAGCAGACCATTCTTATCAAATGCTATATCTAGTTTCATAGCTAACAGAATATTCAGAATTTTATTCTTCTGGACTAGCAGAATTAGGTTCTTGAGATTCTCAACTTGTGGAGGGTACCAATTCTCCAAGATATATCCAATAGTCTCCTTATCTACTTTTTCCTCCTCTTTACTCCATAGACCTTTCCACTGATCTCTCAGAGAACTCAAGATTAGCTATACCTCTTCCACTAGAGCACTCTTCTCATCTAATACTCCTTCTTATCACTGTATCACTCTCCTCACCTGAAGAAGCCTAGATAAGTATCTAGAAGGTCTCTCACCCTTTTTAAGTCTCTATCACTATAATTGAGCTACTATACTCTAAACTTAAGCCTCCTTCTCCTCTCTCAATACTCTCTTCAGCTCCTCTATCTTCAACTGAGCTTGTTTCAGCTACTAATTCTCAACAGTCATCTGGCTAAATAAATCAATTCAATCTAACAGTAACCTCTCCAACTGATAAAAAGCCCACCCCACTCTTTAGTACTACTGCATCCCTTAGAACCTATTAGATATCCCTCAATATACTCTAGTTATCTCCTTCAACTTCACTCAGTAGACCCCTATAGACCCAATGTCTACTGTTTATATCTCTCACAACTCTGGCTTTACTAGTAAGGAATTGAGAGACCAATATTCAGACTCATTCTTACTTCTTCCAAACTGACTATATCTTAATAACTCTCAATAATCTGATCATAGATACTACTTAGATTCTAAGTTCACCCAAATATCTATACCCCAATAGTCAGTGGATAGTATCTAATTAATCTATATTTCAAACTCATTTACTCAGTGAGTGTAAATCTACTAGTTTCTCTATAATACCCTACTAGTATTAACTAAAGAACTCAAGTACTCTACCTCCTTCTAGATATTCAGATTACTACTCTGATCTCCAGCACTTCTCCCACTATCAGTCTTATTAAGCAGTACATTTCTCACTATATTAAAGTCTTCACTAAGTATATCTATATCAGTCCTAATAAGTACTTCATACTCTTAAAGACTATTCATTTATTTAACTCTATTCTCTCTAACTACAAAATAGTAGTAAGAGCTAATAACTACTGACTCTTATCTAGGTCTCTGCCACTCTCTCTAAACTAAGTATTTTCTCCAACCTCTGATCTTACAGAGATCTCTCTTATTCTTCTATATCAGAATTTCCACCTTGTCTTACTATACTACTGCTCTGCTCTATTTCTTTACTTACTCCTAACTGTTGATTTTTTTTTTTTTTTTTTTTTTTAATAGACTTATGTCCTGTGGATTTTTATTAGAAGAGAACCTAGACTATATAGGCCAAAACCCTCCCCTACCACCCACCAAGCACTGCCCCCCCATTAACCTAGGCTAGCTATTGACCAGCAGCTCGACCATACCAGGTGCAGTAGGGCCAATGTGGCCTGCACCTCATTCTGTGTACCATGCTCTCCCTACCACCAGGGGAAACCCAACCATATGCCAATGACTGAAAGTGTACACCTGAGAACCCAATATATATACAAGGTCATACTCAAGCTGAATAGAATAGCCCCTGCCACCCCAAAGAGAATGACAGGCAAAGAAAAACTCTCATCAAAGTACAATACGGTGGGTAGAGCCTGGTTCTCCCAGTCAAGGTAAGTAAAGGACTTATATGTGAGGTGGGAGGAAACCCCCAATACCCCACTACTCAAGCCTGCAGGCCTTGATTACATTGCTATATCAGCTCCTGGTTCCAGTTGAGTGTAGCCTTGGGCCCCCCAACCCTCCCTGATAACTGGGGCCCAATCTCACTGACTGCCAAAAGAAGCTGAGAGTGATACCTATCACCTAACCATGCTGCACCAATCAAAAGACCCCACTGAAGCAGTATCTGCTCCAGCCCTAATAACTGCTCTCAGCCTGGCACCCTACTGATTCACTGTTATCGCCCTTTCTCCTATCTGTGATGGCCATCTCCCCTCCCATCCTGACAACATCCAAAAAACAGTCACCTATGCCAGAATCACACTTGCCGGAAAGCTCGCCAAAGCCAGAGAGCCCCACTATAGGCACCAAGAACCTGTAGATAACCTACACTGAACACTTGATGCCCAAGGTCAGCTGACTCTCTACGTAACCTGAGATATACCAAGACAACTCCTTATTGGCAATGGCAAAAGGAAGAAGGTGCCACACCAAAATGGATATATCCCAGATACAGCCAAAGGCACCAGAATCTGCGAAAAAGTGGAGGAAGCACCAATCTGATACTGATAAAGGGGCAACTCATCACCATTGCCCTCCTCCTACTATACCTCTGTAGATACAGCAAACCAACCCAAGATAGAGGGAGTAATAATAGGGGTAAGGGGACTCAGAAGGTCACCTACCAAATCTTGTGACCAGTAAGGTAGCAGAGAAAGAAGCGTCAAGGCCTGTACTCCTGACTGTCTAAGTTCTCTTTATATATATATATCTCATATTCTATAATAGAAAAAATTCTATATCCAATCTCTTCAACTAAAAAAAAATATTTTAATATCTCATAGAGCCTCTCAGCTTATTTATATTCAGTAAGAAAATATTTATTATATTGTTTATAAATTACTATTAATTATTTACAATATATTAATTCTATCAGTATATAGTTTTAATATCTACTATTAATAAGAATTGAAGAAATACTACAAGATAGATCAAATTATCTATTAATAGATTACTCTTAGTAAGACTAAATAGCTATCTTGTATATCTTTTTTATCAATAACTATATCTATATTATTACAAAAAGACTATATATCCTCTTTTATATATAACTGTAAGTTTTTGATCATTTTTGAGAAATATTACTAAAGAATATTATCAATCTGACTGAGTAATATATATTATCTTCAAAGTTATTTAATATATTATACTATAATTTATTAAGTATCTAAAGTTTAGTATAAAATTAAATAAGTAAGCTCAGATAAAGAAGAGAAGAATATAATAGATTATTATATAACAATAAGTTATTAGAAATTTCAAATAGAATTATTAACAGAATTTATAATAGAATTTTTAATAAAAATTTCAATATAGTAGTTATATACCTTATATAATATAACTCTTTATATTAAATATATTATAATCTCAACTCTACTTTCTTTTCTTAAGAATAAATCAATATTCTTACTCAGATATCTTAGATCTGACTTATTTATAATTTTAAACCTAATT
This sequence comes from Jimgerdemannia flammicorona, assembly GCA_003990745.1. Lineage (NCBI taxonomy): Eukaryota > Fungi > Mucoromycota > Endogonomycetes > Endogonales > Endogonaceae > Jimgerdemannia > Jimgerdemannia flammicorona. The sequence continues at coordinate 17,147 of RBNI01001281.1, read as the reverse complement.
AACTTAGAATATAAGTATGATATCTCTATTTGACTATAAGACTCTAAAAGTGATACTTAGACTCAGTTCTAATATTAGATAATTAGAACTTAATATTTTTTTATAAAACTTTGATTCTATTAATATATAGTTTTATTATAATATATATATATTATAATAATAAACTATATTAATAATAATACTTTATTATTTAAATAATATTTAAATTTAAATTTTAATAATATATAAATAAGTAAATATATCTTTTAGATTATAGTATAGATAAATTTGAATAATATAAATTTATATATTATTATAATATAAGAGATATATTTAAATTAAATTATTATTGAATTAAATTAAATTAAATTAATATAATTTTGAAATATTTTAAATATATATTATTTTTATTATAGCTCTTAATTTAAATTTAATAAATAAGATATTTTACTTAAAAATATTATATTATATTTAAAAAATAATATTATAGAAAATAAATAAATTAGCTTATTTATTTATTATTTATTATCTTTAAATAAAAGAACAATTATACAAACAGCTATATAAACTAAGATATATTTACTATTACTATTACTATTTCTCTCTGATATAATTTTCTTTTTCTTTATAATAAGAAGTTTACCAAACTATCAAGTATTTTGCTTATTTTGCTAACTTTGAAAAATGGCAAAATTGTAAAAAAGCTAATATGTATCAATCAAAATAAGAAAATATATTCTTTTATTACAATATCAATATAAGGTCACAGAAGACCAAACAGAGTAAATTTTCTACTTAGATTGCTTCATTTGCTTAATATTTGCCCGCCAGTCCGAAAACAATGTTGATTTATTTTTCGGCTCCGATGCATCTTGTAGGCGCACACGATTAAAGAATTTGTGTTGTGTTGAATCTCTTCAACGTGTAACAAACATGTTGGTCATATTAGATTGCTCCCTTTGTGGCAACGTACATGAAAAGGTTTATTTTGAACGAGGTTGATAGAGAATGAAATTTGACAAAATCCGTCACGAGATTGTTGTGATGTACATGTGACTGAAGGGTGTGGCGTACCCGACTCGGAAAAACAATATATATAAATAAAAAAAATAAAAAAATAAAAAAATAAGAATAAAAATAAATAAATAAACAAGGGGAGAGGGGTTATTCGAAGGGAAAGGAAACTGGGACGAGAAAAAACGAAAACAAAAGTCATTGAATCAGAAAGGCGTACATACAAGAACGAGGACGGAAAAAAAAAGGATTTTGATGGTGAGTCGCATTCATTCAGCTGAAGAAGTGAGTTTCGAAATAATAATCTGTACACGATCCTCCAAAGGAAGATCAAACGTTTCGGAACAGTGCATTAGCGCAAACACGCATGGCACAATCATAGGCGCCGATGAGTCCTTGTAATTACGCAAGCATGAGGCATTTCTTTTGAATCATTGTCAGCGGCGGTTGGCCAACAATCGATGAAGCTCTCCCTGCGTCTTGCGATTGAATCCTGGCCACCTTGAAATGATCATCGACGTATGACGTGTGAACAGCGCTAGGATCCCTCGGCTTCCTGCTTATTGGTATCTTGATCTTGATCGCCTTCTGCTGCTTCGAGTTGTTGACCAGCGCGGCGTTTTGCTTCGCCAACTCGCCAAGGCTGATCGTCTTGGATTCGTTGCTGAGCGATCGGTCGATGACCACGACTGTCCCACGGAGCTTTTCAATCTCGGCGTCCTTGCTTGCGATGATGTGCTTCAGCTTGTCCGCCTCCTTGTCGGCGAAGTCGCGCAGGGACTCGTGTTGCCTATTCTTGGCAGCGCACTGGTCGCTCCACTCTATGACTGCATTCTGCAACATTGTCACCTCGGCACGCGCCTGTTCGAGGTCCATGACCATACTTTCGGATTCCACCGCCTCTGCATCAACAGCTTTCTTGAGGCCAATGATCTCGGCATCCTTGAGGGTGATAGCTTTTTTCAGTTCCTCCGTTTCCACGGTCTTGGTCGATACGGCGTCCTCGAGTCTGTGAATGTTGGCGTCCCGGATGGCCAATGCTTTCTGCAGGCCTATGATAACAGCGTCCTTTTCCACATTATCGGCAAGAAGTTCTTCGATTCTGACGGTATCTCGCCGGGCAGCTTCTTCCGCAGCTTCGAGTGCGGCTGATTTGTCATCATCGGCCTGGCGGTATGCTTTGCTCTCGACTTCTAAGAACTGGATCCTCGAGTCTTGGTTGGCGACGTTTCGTTGTAAGTTTTCGACAACCAGTTTCAATGCGGCTATGTCGATAGTAAGGTCGCTACGATGTTGGTTGGGGCTCTCTGTTCCCATGTGCGGCTTTCGTTGGTCGCATCCATCGTGGCTCTGTCCTTCGTGATTGTTCGCGTGCAGGACGGAATCTCCCGACTTGTTAAAGCACACGGTACAGCCTGTCGGATGGTGGTGGAAATAAATTATACCCATGAATGTTTGAGGCGGACACAAATAAAAGCAAGCAACCCAAAATATCGTGATGATACATACTACGGTCATTGGTATGAATCATCCGAATATGCCGTGTTAGATCCTGAGAGCTCTTGAATACTTCGTAGCACGATTTACGGTCACAAGCGACGCGGTAGCGATACATCGAATCGGTGCCAGTCGAATGAGGCTTGTCGTCCACGGTAATTCTGGCGGTTGGATTTATGTCGTGATCGGATGCGCCCGAATGCCGGCAGTTCTGAGCCTCTAGTGTGCAGCGCACAATCTCCTCCTCTGGGGAAAGGTGCCTGTCGTCGGAGTTTCGTGGGAACGAAGAGCTTGAAAGATCCGTTTCGTCTCGCGTCTTTGCAGCTCGATATTCCATAATGCCTCGCGTGTCACGCACATCTGAGGAATCGCGACGAATCCTCAAAATACCAGTGCTGTAGGTATTTGGTTCATCGCGCGTCCTTGCATGTTGGATTTGAGTGCGATGTTCGAGAGCACTTGACAAGCTGGGGCGGTCTGAACAGTTAGGAAAAGATTGGATTAGAGACATATGGCGATCGCCAAAGCTTATCCCCTCCCTGCAGAGGGAAAAAAAAAAAAAACAGTTTTTCTACTAACATTCTTCAGCTAAATGCCAGGATCGGATATGCGTGTCTAGATTTTCGGACCGTGTGAATGTCGCGCCGCATTCGTCCCATGAGCAGGTTTCCTGCCATACTGGAGCACTTTGTGAGTTCGTCGGTTCATTTGCAATGCTGCTGTCATGGCGGCGGATATCTGTGATGTCGCGCAGAGCCTTCTTGGAAGCCCTTGAGGACTCGGGGCCGTCGCTTGGAACATACGGATTTTGCACATTTCTATCGCACATGAATAAGCCAGGATGGGAACGCAGAGGTAGAGCTGGATGGGATTCTTGAGGCGACTGTGCCTCGGTAATAGAGTCCTCGGTAATAATGTGCATGGTTTGCAGGTTAGGAGGGGCTGGGTGGGCAAAGGAGGGAGGCAGTGCGATGGTGGCGTAGAAATTGCCCTGAGCTTTTGTTGATTTAAGGTTTGCTGATCATGCCTTTGGAAACAGGTTCTCCCGAGTCGTCCCAATTTATGATTTCAGATCGGTAACCTGTCAGGTGAGCATTTCGTCATCGCTCAACATCTACAAGAACAAAGTAAACCCTTGTTTATAGTCACACCAGTTTAGAGTGTATCCCATCAAGCCACGAATGAATTGACAATGCCTCTCTCCTCTTAATCAACAGTTCCCGCAATGTTTGTGTATAGATAATTTGACTTTAACACAATGCGATCTGAGGGTCTGAGGGAGATCTCTTTGCAAACCATCGTCGAGAGCTCCCATCAAACATTGACGCATCTCACCCATTATCGCTGCATCTCCGCCACTTTTCCAAATTCAGATATTGCTGTGTCGCGCTCTTAAGTTTCGATCTTTTCATCCTGTAGCTCGACGATTTCCATCAGTACATTGATATTGCGCTGAGGCTCTCAAATCTTTGCGAAAAATTCCTCCTTCGATTTCGCGGCTTTTTTTTTTTTTTTTTTTTTTTTTTTTCTTCATCAGCTCGTTCTCGCAGAGGTGATTCCTGTGAGGGCTTCAATCTCACCTTTTCGCTTGTCGATGGTCTCCTCACTCGAGGTAGTGTTCATCTCCATGGAAGAAATGTAATCAGCAACTTCCTTGGAGGTGATAATCTCTGTGAGAAATCGGAGTTCTTGTTTTTCCATAATAATTTTTTAACTCGTTGGTGGCCACCATATCCATCCCTTGTGCCGTGAGAATCGCAATGTCTACAATCTTCTCGGACTGTCGGCATTGAAGAAAGAGAATCTTACAAACTTATCCCTTATTATGGTCCTGTATAAAAAAAAACATTGATTCATAGTCAAGCCTTTTAACACTAGTTTTTATTCGAAAATCTAATAATCTGTATAAATAATTTGCATGCAAATTTGCCTGCAAACCGAAATAAGAGATCATCTCCGCCAAGAAATAAACTCTCATATTTGGTCCGTTGTTGACTCGGGGGCAAACCTAAATATCAAAACAAGTGGCGGAATTGGTATTTACCGTTTCGAGCAAGAATGCTTGCACTTCTGGCCTTGAATGACTTAAAAGGAACCGTCGATGTCCGAGTCGTTGCTATCAGTTTCGGAATAACTTTGGATGGACGGTTTGAAGGTTTGGAAGGCGCTCTATTATGAATGTTTTCGAACATGGGCCTCGTGAGAATGACATGTTTCAGAGTTATCAGGATTGATTTTGGTCCATGCAATGGTGGTCGACCAATTTCACATGGCAAAAAAAAAATAAAGCGTGCGAATGTTCATATATGTAGCATGTGGTTAATTAGGGAACATGTTGAAAGGCATAAGTATGAATGTCTATTTAATTTTAATTAACAAAGATGACGCGCAATAAACTGTAGTTGTGATTTACGTTGCGAGCGGAAAAAAAGTATCGGTATAACTCCACGTCATTTGATGAAATCAAGGCACATCGTCCTATCTAAGGCCCTTGGGCCTGGGGAAGGCGTTTCCACTCCGCACCGGTTCGTGGGCAAAATTTGCTATGGCAAACCTTCAATAAACTGTACTTCCACTGCGATACGCAAATTTGTCAGCAAGGAGTAGTGACTGTCTCTAATGAAATACTGTAGAACGATGACATAAGGAACATTGATAACAGGTATGTTGAAGTCACTAAGCCGCGCCAATTACTACGTGGTGATAGCTTCGCATGTTCCACCCTCGGCCAAGTCGTGTGATTTTTTCTACATCGGCAGCAACCTTCTTTTGGCTCGATCATCACAATGCAAAGTCACGAACTTTTTGAAGAGATACCAATAAGAGAAAATCTAGCGAATAAAAATGTACATTGACGGTTCGATTGTCTTGGAAATGGAAAATCTACAACACCTATTTTTCAAGAGCGAGACAGCGTCTGAAAAAGAGAGAAACTATCATGGAAGTTTTTGGAACAACATTTAACTAAGAAAAGCACGTAATGCGCATAAGGAAAGAAAAGCTCATCATAGAGAGCTGAGAATTACGTAATACAATTGTATGAAGGAATGCATCATGGACACGAGAAGAGAAAGGTGCAGAATAATAAAAAAAAAATAAAAAAAAAAAAAAAAAAAAAAAAAGAGAAACACATTGTACAATTCTCCAATCACAGCTCTGACACCGACGATGCGCGATTGTGCAGACGACGCTTGGCCCTTAATTGCGCCTTGCGTGCTGACTTTACGCCAGTCAATAGATCTGGCCAGTCCGCGAACACACCAATCTCGTCCGATTCCATTGTCACAATCTTGTTCTTGAGCGTTTGAAGCTCCTTCCGAAGCTCGTGAACGTCATTTTGGTGACCAGCCAGCATCTTGTCGAGATCGGCTATCCTGTCATCTCTCTGCGCGACGTCGCTTTGCAGCTGTTTGATCTCGAAATTCTTGCTGAGGATGATTAAGTGGGCATTCTTCATTTTAGTCGTCAGATCCTCAAAGTCTTTAGTGCTACCAGAAGTCGCCTTGCTGCGTGACTCGTCGTCAGCCTTTTCTCGTTCTTCGACTAATGCTTTCTCCAGGTTGCTGACCTTCTCGTGAAGAGATTCGATGTGTCGGCGAAGGCGATCCGCCATCTGGGGTTTGTTGTCGTCCACGTCCGTGAATCGAACGTCCTTGTCGAATTCCGCCAGTCCCCATCGAATGACCCTCGACAACTCATCGGCCTCGTCTTGCGCAGCCTTCACTTCTGTCGTCCTCTCTGCTAGCAGATCCACGAGCTGTTTGTTCTCAACTTCTTGTTCGGCGACGGATTTCTCAAGTTCAGTGATCATGTCGTCCTTGATGGTGGAAAGCTCCTCTACCTCGTCGGCCCTTTCGTGCGCCGCCTTCGCGTCCTTGGTCCCCTCTGCCAGCAATTCTTGTAGTCGGGTGATCTCGCCTTCTCGTTCGGTGATGACTTTTTGGAGCTCTACGATCTTGTCGTCCTTGGCGGCGCTGAACTCTTCCAGGCTGCTCACCTTCTCGTGAGCGGCCTTCGCGGCTGCGTTCTCCACCACCACATTTTCGAGGCGCTGATCATGATCACCCTCTCGTCCCGAGTTGGCTCTTTCGAGCTCTGCGATTCTCTGGTCCTTGGCGGCGACGGCGGTCTTCAGGCTTTCTACCTTGGCGGTCTGTGTGGCAAGGGCCATCTTAAGCACCTCGCATTCGACGGTCTTCGTGCTGGCCATCTCCAGCAACACCTTTTCGGATCCTTTATAGAGCGAAAGGCATCCTTGGCTTGTCGCCGAACTCGCTATGTCGTGGAGTGGTATATGAACAGGATGGCTGTGGTGACATATTCGGTTGGTCAATTGTCCCGCGAGAAGTTCGACGTGCTCCTCCAGGCGCACCACCCGTTCGTGGAGGGTGACCGCGTTGGTGGAGGTCTGGTGTTGTGAGGGAACGGCGGTCTCCACGCGGTCAAGTTGAATGGTCGATGCATGTTCGGGTTTTTTTGTGTTACAATAATCGGTGTCGTTAAGTTGAATGTTCATAATTTGCATGTATTCGGCTTAAAGGGATGGTTCACTAACTGTTTGTTGACCGCGATGGTGAAGAAACGGCAGCCGGCCAGTCGGTCGTTTGCAATAATCAAGTTTATGTTTTCGTTGACCGTGTGACTCTCCGCCTGCGCCTTTTCTGTGTACGGATATTGATCTCCGAGAGCCCGACCGAGTCCCATGACACCAAGGAAATGTAGAGGCTCGTTCATGTCAAACCAGCCAGGGCTTGGTCCGGCCTCACATGAGCCTTGAGAGGGGATCGCCCTATTGGTGCCACCTACTTGTGCCGGAAATGTGCCAGCCTTCGATCTCGCCATATTCCATATGGTCCCTCTCAGCCTGGATTGGAAATCACCGATCCAAACAAAATAGCGAACCCCCTTTCGACCACGCCTTGGGATAGGTTGATAACGCCGGTGCGAGTCCCAGGATATGCGTTCTCCGTACTTCATCTCTTGCATTAACCCCCTAGGGTGTGACAGATATCCATACTAGTCATTTTCGTGAAGTTGATAATGTCAATTCCCAGTATGAAATTTCCTAATCGAAACACTGACCGACGACCGCGGAAACTTGCCTTTTTTTTTTTCATTTCATTTTGTATGAATATTGACCCATATCGGCCAGTTAATACAAAGCAGACGACAAACTATCCAGTGGAGTGGTTGCTTCAAAAAAAAAGAGTACCGTGTGAATATCGCCGCATTTATCCTCACGGACGATTTTAGATTCTGTGACGTCATGTGGGACCGGGTGCTTATGGTATAAGGGTGATATACGCTGGGATCTAGCCAAAGGATATAAGATGCAAGTTATGCCAAACCGCACGAATCGTTGGCGTATCTTGTGTAAAAACCGGAACTTGGATACGATACCCCGTACCGTCACCCGTCGATATCTTATTTCTTTACTAGCCACGGGAACTGGCTAGAAGTTCCCGTACCATATTCTCAGCGCCTCACCCTCTCCAAATAGGCCTCCCACCCTGCATCCCTATATCTCTTCGCCTGCTCCTCGACATTCTTTCCCTTGCCATAAATCCCCCTCCCAACAATCACAACATCCCCCCCGCTCTCCACAACCACCTCCCTAGGCGTGCGGTACTGTTGCCCGAGTCCATCGCCTGCCACGTCCAGGCTGACCCCTGGCGTCATGACGATGAAGTCGCCCCCTTCATCCTCGGCATCCATCCTACGCATCGCGATGAACCCGATCACAAAGTCCTGATGGCGCCGCGCCATCGCCACCGTTGCCGCCGTGTATGCACCCGTCGCTAGGGACCCGGCGGACGACATCTCGGCGAGGAGGAGGAGGCCCCGGTTTAGCGGGAGACCAATCTCCTTGAGACCGGAGATGATGCCTTCGCCGGGAACTGAGTGGCAGTTGGTGATATCGGCCCAAGAGGCAATGCGGTAGATGCCGAAGCCGTATTGAAGCTTGACGGTGTTGCCTATACGAGATAGTTGGATGTTCCTTTAGTAAGAAAATGAGAAGAAATGCGAGATGACGGAAACTTACCAATGTCGGCAAACTTCCTATCCTCGAATATCATAAAGTCATGTTTTTTCGAAAGAGCTTTGAGTTGATCCACGAGATCTTGATCGAAATCGTTCACGATATCAATGTGGGTCTAAACAATGAGAAGAGAGCCGACCTTACGTCATACAATCGCGACGAAAAGCAGCTGGCCTACCCCCATACAAATTCCACAAGAAACCACGCGTGTAACCTACAAATCACTCCAAGCCCACCCTTTACCCATATCTCCTTACCTTTAACAAACAAATGTACGGACCGACCTTGCCCGCGATTTCGAGCAGCTCCGTCTTGGAGGTAACGTCTACGGCCACAGAAAGGTTAGAGCGCTTGCGCTCCATGAGCTCGAGGAAGGTGCGGGCGCAGGGGTTCGGGTGCACGGCGGCGCGTTCGGTGTAAGTCTTACGCAGGTTGGAGGACATTGTTGTGAGAGAAAAAGAGCGGAAAGCAGTCCAACGTGAAAACGGATCTATTTTTAGCGTGGAAATTTGGGCAATGGCAAGGGAAAAAGTAAATTTAATGACAATAGCACTTACATGGAAAATGCCCATCCTTTTCTTCGATCATTTGGGCCATGCCCCCAGGCTTAGAGAAGGTTTTTTGCCACGGAACTGTACCATGATATATAGCGTGTGTGGGTAAAACTTTACACGTGTATCACACCATTGTCATCCGATGCGCACACGTCAGGATAACAAAGCCATGCTTACGTTCGACTAGCACGCGACCCCCGTTAACAAAGACAGCGCTGAATGTCATATTCCAGAGCTAACCGCGTTTCCATCGCTCTATGCCCCACCCGCCTTATGGGACGACGGATGATTAGTTCCGAACCGATGGTGTTGCAAGTTCATCAATGATTGAACGCACTACTGAATCTAAAGATCGGGTGCCACAGGGCGCAAGGGCCTCCACCGAGCTCATCGAAATGTACCAGGAAACGATTAATCACAGCGGTGGTTTCCTCATTGACTCGGATGTTGAATGTTCATGCATGACAGCGACTGGCTGGATATTGACGGAAGGCTTTGCCCTCGAGGTCCAAACGACCGACTGCATTTACACAACATTCACCCTTGTACAAATTCGCAGCACAGAAGAAGCAAACCAGTGGTGCGGCGCAGCTGGCCTAATGGTGATGGTTGGTGGAAATGCGCCATGAATGTTGTATATCATATGTCTACAACATCTTCTATTCAGTGGTATATATAGCCTCTCGTATCAGCTAAGTTAACAGGAGGACGGCTCATTATTATTTGCTGCAGGCCACGTGAACACCTCACGCTTTGAAACGAGTTCAGATTTACCTCGCACTCAATCCGTCAACCTTATTTTCTCGTTGTATGGATATTGCCTATAGAGTTTGGGTCGCTGACATATTCTGAACGGCAATGGGGCGAGGCTCAAAAAGAGCACGGGCTGCGGAAGATTCTTTATATGTCGATGACTGGATCCTAAAGAAGTAGCGCGCAGGCAAGTTTCATCGGGATCGTCGAATCCGCTAGGCATCACTTGATTAATTCGTCAGTTGGCTGGAAAACGTCACGTCCGCGGGTGAGAAAATCCTCGTGTCGCAGTGGCTGCATTGAGACAAACCACTCGTCCTTGCCTCGGCCTTTGTTTCTTTATTGGATCTCGCCTTCCTCTCCTCTTTCTTATTTATCGAACCCTGCATACCAACCCGTCTGCACTCGCCCTCGCACAATACTCCGCTCGCCACCGCTTCGTCCGAATCCACCGTGTTCGCACTCCTCATCGGCTGTAGTACACCTATGTTCGACCCTGGTTAGAATCCCGCACGCTAAACACACCCCACATAACCTCGCTGCACCCCAACTCACCCTTCTTGAAAACACTTTCGACCTCATAAACCCGAACGCGACACATACCCGTCATCTGCCAAGTCGCACCCATTACCATAAGTCAGACGATCCGTACAATTCCCGTTTTGCAACACCGTCCCGCAGCCGTCTTTCGCCATAGCCACCGGCTTCACAACACACAAGCGGTTCTATTCTTGCTCCCGTACTACATTTCACCTTGTCCATCGTCAACTCGCGAAGAAACTTTGCTTGTTCAGCGGAAACCTGAACCTTCTATTCCACGGTAACAGATTCACAACCTTAGGGTAAGCAGAATGCAAACACCTCACCTCCTATGAAAGGACTGTCAACCGAAGGCGTCATGGCGACTTCCCGTTTTTTCATGGAGCGCCCCCGCATATTCCTACATTTGGCCCGGTTTCCCACATCGGGATCGTACAACCTGAACACTGACCGCAGCTCGGCTAACCGTCACGTCCCTTATTTTTTCTTTCTTCCTTGGCTTCTCCAATGTTCCCACAGTCACAGCTCGGACCCTCCGTCACAAATCAATTTACCTGTTCATCATGTCAACCCGCTCTACAACCACCATGCCATCCACCATGCGCCCGCTCATCAACCCGCCTACCTTGATCGACTACAAGGGCGTGCGGTTTTTGATCGTTGACGCTCCGAGCAACAATAGTTTGCCGCTTTATATCAAAGTAAGCATACGCGTACGGATGGATAGGGACGGATACACAGGAAGCGCGATCGATTCTTTCCTTAGTCCAAACCATCATTAGACACCAATATTTAACTCATCCCCCTCGCAGGAATTCGAACGCTGGAACGTGACGGACGTGGTCCGGTGCTGCGAGCCGACGTACTCCAAGGACCCATTAGAAGAGAAGGGGATTAAGGTGCACGACTGGGTGTTTGGGGACGGCGAGGCGCCGCCCAGCACGATCGTGAACGAGTGGCTTGCGCTGATCGAGAAACGATTCAGCGAGTACGAGCGGAGGCATACCGAGGCGGAGGCGGAGGGGAAAGAGGGTGAGAGACCGCCGTGTATTGCCACACATTGTGTCGCGGGACTAGGAAGGTGAGTTTTGGAGACCGGCTCGTGGAGAAGTATGGTGTGGAGGGTATAATGATCTTGTTGGGTCATTTTAATGTTTCCTCGCCAATCCGCATCTTCTAGAGCCCCCGTCCTCGTCGCCATCGCGCTTATCGAAGAGGGCATGTCGCCCCTCGATTCGGTGGCCTACATCCGCGAGCGCCGCCGCGGCGCGATCAACAACCGGCAGCTCAAGTTCATCGAAAACTACCGCAGGCGGTCCAAGGGCAAGTGCGTTATCTGTTGACTCTTCAAATTTAAGACGGGCGGCGCGGGCGCAAACCTGTGTGTGGGATGGGGTCCTTCGGCGAAGGGCTGTATGGATACGCGGGCGTGGTCGAACGCGGAGATGGAGAAGAAAAGCCAGCAGCGAGATCGGTCCGCGGGGTTGACCGATAGACGTCCCTTACATGTTATTCTTGATGGATTGCTTCACTTGAATACTTTCTTCCGATTTCCGGTGTTCTGGCGTTGGTCTGGATACTGGTATCGGTTTCTTTTTCTTGATTGTGGATGAGGTGCGTGTAGTAATTAGTTGTTGAATTTTGGTTTCATTGTTCTCTTTTTCCTTTATCGTCGTTCGGTTGTGTTGGGATACGGCCATCACAAACATTGTTACTTATCGAACAATCACACGTAAAAAGAAGACATTGCATTTCGCCGTTCCTCCAATTTGTTTTTTATTTCATCACAATTCGTGGATGGCAATTTTCCTTGCCTCGTGCTTCCATAGAAATTCTTGAATGGTCATCTGTACATCTTACTGGTCGTTTCGGTAGTTTCCTCCTCTTGGTAGACTGCTCAGCAGAGCTAGGAAGATTGCATTTTGCGTTTGTTTTGACGGGAAATGACAGAACAAACACATTACTATCTTCGTATTATGAGGTTAATGAATGGGTTTCTTTGTTTGGGGGGGCGGTGGGGGTTCATGTGACCTTTTTGGGGGAATAGCGGGTATTGCTATATAACTAATGTGGACGCAATTCTGACGTACGAAATGAGGAGACAATGGTGTGACTGATAAATGAAGAATAGGCATGAATGGTTCAGCAGTTTCTAAAGGAGTTTTTCCGGCGGGTGGATTCGCATTAAAATTCGGAAGAGCATAATGACTGTTGATCATGACTGTGCGCAAAAAAAGAAGAGAACAACTTGGCGCAGTACCACAACTGCACCACCGAACTTGGATAGGCGCGTTCCTGTGAGCAGAGAGTATTCTCTGTAAACCCCCAAAGACCTTTCAAAAAAAGTCAACACCACGCTACCATATCGAAATATCTTACGATACAACCCTTTTGGTCCGCTTTTTATCACGAAACTTCCAACGCGGCAATGGCCCTTAATCACCCTGGCACAGTCGCCGCAGCAGCCTTACCACCCGCACCTCTCCTGCCCATGGCCCTCGACAAGGGCCTCGATAAACAGAAGGTAAAGCAACTCAAGGAAGTCTTCCCGAACTGCTCCGATAAGGCCCTTATTTCGGCCTTGGAACGGGCCGACGGGAACCCGGACACCGCCATTGACCTCCTGCTGCTGGACTCGGCCGAGGAGGAGGAAGCGGGAGGCGCCGGTGAGAGGCCCGCGAATGAAAACAACGACGATGGCGAGTGGTTGGCGGATTTTACCTATCCGAACGTGATCATGCTCGACGATGACGGATGGGAGACGTTCCCGACGACGGTCGAGAACAAGGGCGAGCCCTGGGACGTCAAGACCGAGGCGATGGTTGTCAACGTCGAGCGAGGTCGTCGCGACCCGCAACCCATCTCGCTCGATGACGACGACGGCAATACGAGCAGTGATGAATTCATCGACCTGAGCGGACCCGACAAAGGGAAAGCCCCCGCCCTTGTACACGTCGACCGGAGGGATAAGACCACCATTGTTGTGGACGATTCCAGCAGCGACGATGGCCTTGCGATTATTAACGCCTTATTCAACCCCGGCAGCTCCGCGAGCCCCTCTTCCTCTTCTGCCAACCACGAGCTTCAACTCGTCACCCTGGACGCCGGCTCCTCGTCGACCGCCTTCAGCGCGACCCCAGTGACTCTCCCTCCTGCCCCCGAATCCGAATCCGAACCCGTAACTCTGGACCTAGTCCTGGCGAGCGTACAGGCAGTGTTCCCGGATTGTGACCCTGAATTCGTGGCGACACTGTACGCGAAGCACAAGGAGCGCGTGGCCGAGAACCAGCTGGTCGAGATGTGCGTGGCCGACGTGGCGGAGACAGAGGGGAAGTATCCTAAGCTGGAGACCGGGAAGAACAAGAGGAAGAGGGAGGAGGAGCCGGCAGGGGAGGGGCAGGCTTCTGGAGATGGCGAAAAATCCAAGAGGGACTATTCAAAATGCGAGGCGAGGGAAGGTTTGGACGAAGTGTATTATGCGGAATGGTAAATATTGTTGGTATGGACGTGTCCCTTCAATCGTTAGCAGTGATTCGAACCATGTCAGGTTTGAACACCTTCCATAACTTCGACACGTAACCACTCCCTCCTCCCCCCCCCCCCCCCCAAAAAAAAAAAAACAGCAAACAACGTCTCCTGCTCGACTTTCCCTCGACACCCGACAATTTTATCAAGCAAGCCCTCAACACGCACCACCGGCTCTACGTCCCGACGTACGACCATCTCGTCAAGGTACACGCCAGCGCCGGCGCCCTGCCCTACAACCCGCTCAAAACTGCGCGACACGATCCCTACGCGCCTCCAGACCTCGAGGGTGGAAAAAGGAGGAAGGGGAAGGGGAAAGGGAAGGCCGTGATGGCCAGCGACGCTCGGCCCATGCAGACATTTACGAGCTTGGAGATGGAGAGGGAGTGGACGTGGTTGCAAAGAAGAAAGAGTTAGTATTAATTAGTTTAGGGAGGGTTGGGCGTAGGAAGTAGTGCGCTGGAAAATGTTGGGGTCGATTTTTTTGAAGGCAGAATGGTTGTAAAAACGCTCACTCGTCTCCCTCGTCTTCTATCCACGCCTCTCGTCCATTCGCTCGTTGCGAACCGCGTCCGATTAGTCAAGGAACAGCAAGACAAGGACGCCGAGATGGCCGAACGTATGAACGAGGAAGAGTACGAGGCGACGGGCAACTTGATCGAGTGGTGAGTGGAGGAATGGGTTTGCGCTGGGACGCCGACATTCCTTTTGTTTGCGGTTTCATGTGACTAGCTGGAAAGAGACTCGGGTGTATGCGGGTCGGCCTGACTCACCATTTTCTCGAACGATTTTGTTGCGGGTCGGTTACAGCGGGTGCTGTTATTCCGATTATCCGTTTGATAAGGTAATGCTGGCGGTGTTTTGGTTTGGATCCGTATCTGCTTGGATCGGCCGTCTTTGAGCGATGTAGCTATTTAGCGCTGTTTTTGTTCGTTTTTTCATCGTGCTGGTTTGATCTCTCTACGCTTTCTCTGTAGTGCACATCCTGCGATGACGGACACCTCTTCTGCATGGAGTGCGCGAGGAGGAACGCGGAGGAGCAGATCGGCATGCGTAAGTTTTGCTTTCATGGCTATCGCTTGTTTGCTTGAGGGAGTGTCTATATGTTACGAGCTAGCCCACTTCATCCCCTAGATGTGTTATTGATGCTGCTCGTTCAATCGGTATTGAGGGTTAGATGGCATTTATTACTTATGATAATTTACGATTTTTCCCGTCAACCAGGCCGCACGGAGCTGAAATGCTTTGACACGAGCGGTTGCAAGTTCTCCTTCCCGCTCTCTGAGGTCCGCCGCTTCCTCCCACCCAAGCTCTTCGAGGGGTTCATGAAAGTCGTTCAGGCAGAGGAGTTGCGCAGGGTTGGTTATATAGGAATTCATTTGCGGCAAGCTGAAGTGTCCTAATGCCTGTCATCCACGGTTGGTAGTAAATGCAAGTTGTATGCATGTTGCACTAGGCTGAACTCCCTGACCTCGTGAGCTGCCCGTTCTGCGACTACGCCGCCATCGTCGAGGACCCCAACGACAAGGAGTTTCGGTGCGGGAATCCGGATTGTATGGAGGTCAGCTGCCGGTCGTGCCAGAATAAGACGCATATCCCGATGTCCTGTCAAGGTGCGTATAGTAGTGCTTGTGAGGGCGCGTGAGGCTCTCTGTCATGTTAATGATTCAAGGTGCATGTTTTAAAGCTTCGTGTTCGACGCGTCTCTTTGTTTGCGTGCATCCTGATGCTGTTTCAGAGTACGCGAAGGAGAACGTGCTGTCGGTCCAACATAAGATTGAGGAGGCAATGACGGAGGCGTTGTTGAGGGAGTGTCCCAAGTGTAAGAAGTAAGTGTTAGGTAGCCAGCCGTGGGGTTTGATGTCGGGATGTCGGAGGTGCTGGTGGGGCTTGGTCGTGAATAAGGGTATTGACTCTTTACGTGTTTCTTTCTCGATTCTTAGGAAGTTTTACAAGACTGAAGGGGTAAGCGTTGGGTATTTCTCTTTTCGCGAACGCGCAAATAACGTAGTTGTCCTGGTCGATTCTGCTCCACTCAGTTTCTTTATCTCGCTTTATTTCTATTTAATCAACGGAATCCTCGTCACCCAGTGTAACAAAATGACTTGCAGTTGTGGTCAAGGTAAATTTTTTTAGTTCATTTTGGCGTTTGTCTTTTGATCGTGAATCTTGCTCCGATACGCCATTAATCCTTATTTCATTGTTTTGAACCAGCAATGTGCTATTGTTGCCGCAAGCCCATCAAAGATTACAATCACTTCAGACAGCTGCCGGGCGGCCAACCCAACCCGAACGCGCAAGATTCCGGTGTGTGGCATTCGCGCCTGACTTCTATTACTATAACCATTATCATTATTATATGTCATTTTCACTTCAATCTCATCCTAGCAACATCTCATTAACCTCCCTTTCTCCCACTTTGACTGTGCGCAGGCTGCCCTCTGTTTGACAACACCGTCAAGCGTAACGCTGACGACGTCGTCGCCGCTGCCAAGGCCGCCACCGAGGCCGAGCGCGCCGTGAACCCGGACATCGATCTCGGTGACGTCGAAGAGAAAGTCAAGAAGGGCATCGTCGTCCAACCCACGCCGGACGCCGGACCTGCACGTCCAGCGGTAGTCGCCGGAGTGGCGGCGGTCCTCGGCCAGGGCGCAGCGCCTAGGATGATGCAGATGCAGATGATGCAGCGACAGCTCCATGTGCAGGCCAATATGCAGGCAAATCTACAGCGACAGCAAATGCAGATACTGCAGCAACAGGCGCTACAGCGAGCGGCGGTCCTCCGGGCGCAGGGGGAGGCAGAGAGGCAGGCAGCTAGGGCGACTAGGGATCAAGTGTTGGATATGGCGAGAAGGTTGAGCGAGAGGCAGGTGGGAGATTTGGATGGGGGACCTGGGCAAGCGACGAAAAGGCAGAGGAGGTGATTTGGTGGCGGTTGGGGAGGGGGACTGGTCTGACGGAGGTGATAGTGATTGGGAAAGGTGAGCATTCCGAGTGTTCAGATAGATTACTGTTTTTTTTCTCTAGCTTGGATTTTATCTGTCTGTTCCACCTTTTTTCTTTCTTTCTTTCTTTGCTTGTTTAAGTGATTCAAGAATGTAGCGGGACGCGTGAAGCAATTGCGCTTTGCCCCTGACCTGATCTTACATTTATATCGCCCACTTTATCACCAATCATCCAATGTTTTCTTTGATTCAGTTGATTCGTACTTTCATCTTATGCTTTTTTTTTTTTTTGTTTTTTTT
>RBNI01001280.1:0-23284 GCA_003990745.1 Jimgerdemannia flammicorona | reverse complement strand
TGGTCACTACAGATGCATCTAATTTTGCCATTGGTGCAGTCATTTCTCAAGATGATGGTCAAGGACACCGACCTATTGCCTTTGAATCAAGAAAATTGTCCCCAGTGGAACAAAAGCTAGCTACTCACGAAAAGGAACTCCTGGCAATCATGCATGCCCTCAAGACCTGGCGACACTATCTAGAAGGAGTTGAGTTCGACATGATCACTGATCACAGGTCCCTCCAGTATATCAACACTCAACCAACTCTTTCCCGCCAACAAGCCAAGTGGAGCCAATTACTTCAGATCTTTACCCCAAACATCATCTATAAGCCTGGCAAAACTCTAGTTGTATCAGATGCACTGTCAAGGAGACCTGACCTTGCCACAATCTTACAAGTCACTGTGGCACCTGAATTCCTCAATCAGATCAAGAAGGCTTATGAACAAGACTCTCTGGTTCTACAAAGGAACACCAAGGAATTCAAGGAAAAGTACACCATCAAGGACAACCTTGTATACTATCAAGACAAAGTATATATTCCTGCCAACCCTGAACTACGGTACAAGATCCTCTATGAACATCATGACTCCCCACTAGCTGGTCACCTTGGAACAGAGAAGACCATCAAGAATATCCAACGGGACTACTACTGGTCAAACATGCTCAAGGAAATCAAGGAGTATGTCCAAAGCTGCGACCTTTACCAAAGAAACAAGTCAAGCAACCAAGTACCTGCCAGTCTTCTACAGCCCTTGTCAATTCTGACCAAGAAGTTTGAACAAGTCACAATGGACTTCATTATGCAACTCCCATGAACCAAAACAGGCTATGATGCTATTGTTGTGTTTGTGGACCGTCTCACCAAGATTATGATCGCCGAGCCAACCACAACCAATGCCACTGCCCCAGAAATTGTGAGAATCTTCTTCAAGACTGTCTTCTGCCATTATGGACTTCCCCGAGTAATTATCAGCGACCGCGATCCCAAGTTCACAAGTTATTTCTGGCAAGCACTCTCCAAGACCCTTGGAACCCAAATTGCTATATCCACTGTCTTCCATCCTCAAACTGATGGACAGATCAAGCGAATGAACAGAACACTTGAACAAATGCTCAGAAATTATGTGTCTTATGAGCAAGATGATTGGGACCACTATCTGACCTATGCCGAGTTCACCTACAACAATGCCAACTAATCATCAACTGGCCTTTCCCCATTCTAGCTACTTCACGGTCAAAATCCCGAGACCCCTGCAAGTCTAGTCCAATTTCAGCAATCCAGTCATACTCAAGTCCCCACAGCCCAGAACCTTATTGACAAAATGGATTCCCTTCTCAAGATCGCCACTACAAACCTGCAAAAGGCTCAGCAACATCAAGCTAAGTATGCAGACAAGAAGTGGCAAGATGTTATATACAATATTGGTGATATGGTTCTACTCAAAGCCGACAACATCAAGGTTCAATCTCAAGTCAACCGCCAGTCAGCCAAATTCCAGCCCAAGTACCTTGGACCCTTCGAAATCACTGAGCAAGTCTCTACCTGGTCTTACCGTCTCAACTTGCCAACAACCATGCGTATACACCCAGTATTCTATGTGTCACAACTCAAGGCCTGGAACTAGTCACCCCTATACCCCGGCCGAATTCCGACACCATCAGCACCAGTCATAGTTGAAGACCACATTGAGTATGAAGTCGAGAAAATCTTAGACAAGCAAGTCCAATACCATCACACAGAATACCTAGTCAAGTGGATGGGCTACCCTGAATATGATGCCACTTGGGAACCTGCTGCCAATCTCAAGAACTCTCAAGACCTCATTCAAGAGTTTGAGCAAAAAGGAACTCATTGACTGCCCATGAGGTTCTTCCCTTAGATAGTAGATGACCTACTGTGCTGATCAGGCACATTATGCATCGGGGCTCTCTAAGGGATACAGCATCAGAAATAAGAGATACAGGAGAACTCTATAAATCCTGCAACCAATGAGGTTCGAACCAGTTCTCATCCGATCAAGATGATACTTTGGCCCTCGCCTTATACAAGGACGGCCAATCCTTGCCAATGAGTCGACATATTTAATTTGAGGTTTCTTTTAGTCTTATTGTTTATTATGTGTAACTTTGAGAATTCAATGAGGACGTTGATTCTTAAGGAGGGGGAGATGTAACACTTTAGTGTAGTTTATTTCTTTTCTCTGTCTTTCTTGAATATTCTATAACCTTCCAGTACTTTCCGCGTACTTAGAAATCCCCTTCTTGGCGCTGAGCATTAACTAGTACTTATTTAGTTAGTCACTGAATGTCCTGGAAACTTGTAGAACTTTATTCATCATTATTTGTCATCTTTGCCGAGAACTTTCCTCTTGGCATTTTCCTTTGATTTCTCAGATCCTTCCGGATCCTTCTTTCAGATCTTGTATAAATATCCCCTTTGTTCTCATGAATAAAGCTTCAGAATATTTTCTCTCAGAAATCCTTCGAGAATACTTGAACCCTTAGTATCTCTTCGAGCTACTTAGGATTACCAGAACTAGTCGCTTCCTCATTTAGAAACTAGAACCGTTACACATTCATAAGTCTTCTCCTTTCTTAACAACAAAGAGGCCTGGTGCACCATAGGGTGATACACTGGGTCTGATGAATCCTTGTTTTAGGAGTTCGTCAATTTCTTTCTTGAGTGCATCGATTTCTCTCAGTGATATGTGGTAGATTGACTTGAAGGCTGGCTTGGCATCTGGGATAGTCTTGATAGTATGGTCTACTGCTTGTTTAGGAGGTAGACCTTTTGGGAGCTTCTTCAGAAATATGTCTCAGAATTTCTGGAGTAGTGATCTGACATGGCTGTCGACTTTGGAAAGGTCTTCTTCAGCATTCTCCAGTTCTCCTTTGGATGGGCAGATAGAGATGGCAAAGAGAGGGCATTTCTTGGCTAATTTCTTGAGTTATAGCTTGTTGATGTAGGTGATCTATGATCCAGGTTCACTAGAGTTGAGTGGGTCTCTTTCGCCTTGTAGTTTGAAGTTGTGGTGTCTTTTCTTGATGGTCAGAGAATAGTTTATCTAATCGATCATGGGGTTCTCTTATTTTAACCATGGAGTTCCAAGAATGATCTCATTGTTAGGAAGTGGTACAATTTGGAGGGTAACATGTACTCGATAGTCACCAATTCAGAAGAGTAGGTTGTGGACTTCCTTGCTAATGATATGTGAGGTTCTATCAGCTGTGGCAACTGCTTGAGTTTGTTGTACCAGGGTGGTGAAGACTTTGAGTCTGTTGGCTGTTTCTTCATTGATAAAGTTGCCTAAGGCACTACTGTCTATCATAATCTTGACAGGTGCTTGGTTGACAAAAGCTTTGAGTATAAGCAGTTTGTCAGATCCAATGGTAGTGATTTCAGTTATAGGAGTTTTCCTTCTGTTGGTTCTTCTTTGAGCCAGTTCATTGACATAAGAGAAGCAATCATCAATCATTCGGGAAGAGTACATTCTAATATCATGGGGGCATCAGCCACTTGGTACATATCTATCTTTGATTTTCTTGTAGAATTGTTCTTCTTTGTTCACTGTAGGTTAGACTGGGGCTTTGTTTGATGAACTAAATTCTTTGGATCCTCAGATGGTGGGTAGTAGTTCAGGGACTTCCTTGACTGTCAGGGTTGACTTGATTTTTTCGAATAGGATCTGAGTGATGCAGAAACCTATGGAGATCTTGAAGGGTGTCCAACTGTGGTTTTGGATAAGAACAATGCTTTCACCTGTATAATCTTCGTCAATGACTCCTCCTTCTACTGAGAGTCCTTTCAATACTAGGCTGCTGCAATAGCATATTCTTCCAACATATCCTTCAGGGATTTGGATGCTGATTCCTGTATAGACTTGCTTGACTTCGCAGTTGGAGACTGTAGCTTCTTCGGCTGCATATAGGTCATATCCAGCTGCTTTTTGACTTCCTTTAGTTGGGGCCTTAGCAGTTTGTCTTAACCTGATAAAGTCTAGTATTCTGGTGGTCAGGTTGTTGAGGTGGTGCAGAGTAGTAACAGTTGCTCGTATTGCTGTTCAGGGTTTTCGGTTGGGGCAGGTACTGGCCATGTATCCTGTCTTTCGGCAATAGAAGCATGCTCCACTTCTTTGAAGTTCATTCCTTTTACCTTCAGTGAGTTTCTTGAAGGTACTCGGCTGGGTGCTCTGAAAAAATAGCAAAACTGAAAGCAAGCCTATTCTCCCCATATCACTGGTGGGAAATGAGGTATAGACATTTAAGAAGATTCTTTAGAGGAAATTCTCTAGCAGTGAATGACTTCAGAATCACTTCTGGTGCATAGCATCAAACACATGACCCTTTAATATATAAATCCAATGCATTAGGCAACTGTACTATGAGCATGCCACTTTCTGAAAAAATGGACTTCACCAGACTTTTGATCTCTCAAATGGTATAACAACACTACAACAAAATTAGAAGGCCCAGATGAGAACCTCGAAAGCTAAGAAGGGGAGAGTTGTAAGTGTACAACCTCCAAGCCACTGAAATCACATGTCACCCTTGGAACAAGCCACTGAAATCACATGCAACCTCTGAACAAATCTGGAAATCACCTGCAAGATCATGAAGCTGAGTCAAACTGAAGTCACAGTGCACAAAGCTGAGTCAATATGAAGTCACAGAACACAAGACTTACACAAATGAGATCTTACCAATCAGGAATAAATGCATATATACTGAGCACTGAGACATGTTGAAACAGAGAACCAAAACAAATAATAACCACAACTTCTGAATATACACAAACATGACCACTGAGATCTACAACCACATCCATGCTGACATTTGGAACACTATTGTCAACTAAGCTACACCCCCCCTGCCCCTCATGAATATCCATAGCTTAGCACCCCTCTACTTTGTGGAAGCATGATGGAATGCCCTGAACATGCTTAGCAAGGCCCACTGAATCAGACAAATCTCAAGCTACTACCAGATCAGCTACCTCCTAGAAGACATAGTCAATTACTACTATGATACAGACATTATCCAGATGTCTCAACACCAGAAACTTATCACCTGTAAACATTAAGAACTCTTTTATGAGTATAGCACCTTTA
The DNA here is from genome assembly GCA_003990745.1 of Jimgerdemannia flammicorona. Lineage (NCBI taxonomy): Eukaryota > Fungi > Mucoromycota > Endogonomycetes > Endogonales > Endogonaceae > Jimgerdemannia > Jimgerdemannia flammicorona. Next base: position 18,191 of record RBNI01001280.1, on the reverse strand, counting down.
TTCCCCACCTCTGAGTTGCTACCACCAAAATAGTTGCTACTCTGTCCTATGGCCAAATCGATGATATGATACAAGAACTCAACCACAAGTACCTCGAGTATGTTCAGACCACAGACAGAACCTTCCTACACCCTGATGATCATATCTTACAAATGCCTCAAGTTGGATATGCTATGAAGAATGTCTATGATATAATTTGGTTTAATAAAGACAAAGCAGAAGACAATGATCCCTCTAATGCCAACATGACCTCCAGCTAAAGATCTCTGCCAACTCTGATCACTCTGCCAACCCTGCCAATAAACTTACAACAGTTCATAACCACCTATGAGACTTATTGAGATAATGATCACTGGCACAAATACCAACCCATGTTCACTCCCAATTACTTCAACTATAATGAAGAAACAGGAGAACACAATCTATACCTCCAGACAACTCTCGAGATTGAACCAACCACTCTACCACCTGAGTATGAGCAATATGAACCACAGCTGCCAGCTTACTACAACTCCATGACTCATAGTACTATAACCTATAAAAGGTACACAGATAGTAAATCTGATGAAAGCAAAGATAATGTACCCATCCTTTGCCCACCAATGTCTTATCCAGCATATGAGACAGATGATGCTATCCTGTAGAATGGTGATGAAGTCCCAATATATTATTACCTTAGCAAACAAGGAGAAGTAATCCACAAACCACTCTTCCTAGACAACTACTTAATCAGAGATAATGTTATTGATGGTGATATTATTGAAGACTACCCAGACAGTATCTAAACCTATAAATAGCTTAGCAGTCATAGTATAGTTAGATTAGCCTTGTATGACATAACTATGAACTGACTCAGTAGTCAGATAATCTCTTGATATATCAGATCACACTTATACTATATAACTGCATTCTGACTCAACAAGGCACTAAGTGCTACATCCATACTTAGTATAGTCCAGATAGCCCCTCACTAGTATAAATACCCCCTCCCCCAGACCTCAGAATCTCAGACCTAAACAATCTGAACACAACTTCTGAGCACTTCCCCACAATATCCCTTCACACAACTACTCCTAGTATAGCAATATCATGAATAGCGAATAAACCTATTTAATAACCCACAAACTACTCTTAAGTAAATCTACTCCCTATTAGGTCCCACTCCTACCCCTGTCACAAAATTTCTTAATTAGGTATTGTCTGCAGTGATATGCCAATTCAACTAAGCTAGTCTTAGTATCTTAAACTTCCTGAAATACAGAAAATCCTGAACATCCAGAACTAGTCTGAAAAAGGACTTTGGTTGAGATGTCAACTTGAACTTGAAATCAATAAGTATAGAGGATGTACTCCATATGAAATTGATCTTGACCATAAGAAAACAGTCTTTTAGAATATCCAGAACTTCCAGAAGACCCTTCCAGAACTACATAACAGTTACCCTAAAAAGTAACCCTCTTATAGTGGAGTAGGCCAGGTTTTGCTAGTATTGAGAACTTGTTCTATTGGCAGGCATCATAGGAAGTAATATAGGTCTCGAGCTGATCTGCCATTTGGGGCCAATAGAAGTTTCGGGAGATAACTTCATAGCATTTGTCAAATCTTAGATATCCAGCTGTAGGGGCATCATGACATTTGAATAGGATAGTCCTTTGGAGGTCTTGGTTGTTTGGAACATACAATCTATCCTTGTAGTAGATTGTGTTATCCTTTAGTTAGTATTGATGATACTGGGTATGTTTGTTAGCATCGTCACTATTCAGGATTTCTTGGACTGCTTGAGCTTCTTTATCATCAGTGCATGCTGTGATGATTTGTTCCATAATAGAGTTTGTAACCAAAGTAAGAGTTTGGATAACTTCTTCAATTAGTAGTCTGGAGATTACATCAGCAACAATATTTTCCTTACTAGGGCAATACTGGATTTTATAGTCAAAGTTGGTGAGGACTTTCATCCATCTGACTTGCTTTCAGGAAAGAGCAGCCTGGGTCTTGATATTGACTAATGACTTGTGGTCAGTCAATACAGTGAAGTATGCTCCTTTTAGATATGGTCACTATTTGATCAGAGTGTCCACAATGGCTAATATTTCTTTTTTGTGAATTATATAGTTGATTTCAGCATTATTGAACTTCTGAGAGTAATAGGCCACAGGGTGTCCTTCTTGCATAAGTACTGCTCTAAGAGCTAGATCAGAGGCATCAGTAGTAACCTTATATGGTAGGGCAGGGTTTACTACTTGAAGTACTGGAGTAGTTATCAGGTTATATTTTAGTGCTTGAAAGGCTGTATCTTTTTCAGGTCCTCAATTTGCAAGATTGTTGAAGTCTTTTTCTTATTTCGTGGTCCAGGGCTGTACTTCTTTTTTACTATACTTGGTCATTTGGGTAAGAGCAGTAGTGATTTTAACAAAGTTGACAACAAATCGCCTGTAATAGTTTGCTAATCCTAGGAATGACTAAAGGTCTTTCAGCTTCTTGGGTCTGGGTCAATTCTTGATTGTGGAGATTTTGCTGGGGTCCACTTTGATTCCATTTGGCATGACAATGTGTCTAAGGAATTGAATTTCTTTCAGGAGAAATTTGCATTTACTAAGTTTTGCAAAGAGTCAGTTTTCTCAGAGTTTCAGTAGCACTAGTTCAAGATGTTCGAGATGTTCCTTCAGGGTTTTGCTGAAGACTAAGATGTTGTCAATATAGACAACAACAAATTTGTCTAGGTATGGGTGCAGGATAGTATTCATCAGAGTCTAGAAGGTTGCAGGAGCATTAGTTAAGCCAAAAAGCATAATCAGGAATTCAAAATGTTCATAGCAAGTTTGGAAGGCTGTCTTGAAAATGTCTTCTTCTTTTATGGCAATTTGCCAGTAACCATTTCACAGGTCAAAAGAGCTTATGAATTGTGGGTTGGTAAGCCTATTGAATATTTCATCAATTCTAGGTAGTGGGCAATAGTTCTTAATGGTCTGTTCATTGAGATCATGGTAATCTATATACATTCATAGGTCTTCTTCTTTCTTGACAACAAAGAGGACTGGTGCACCATAGAGTGATACACTGGGTCTAATGAATCCTTGTTCTAGGAGTTCATCAATTTCTTTCTTGAGTACATCGATTTCTCTTGGAGATATATAGTAGATTGACTTGAAGGCTGGCTTGGCATCTGGGATGGTCTTGATGGCATGATCTACTGCTTGCTTAGGAGGTAGGCCTTTCAGAAGTTTTTTTGAGAATATATCTCAAAATTTCTAGAGTAGAGATCTAATGCAGCTATCTACTTTGGAAAAGTCTTCTTCAGAGTTCTTGGGTTCTCCTTTGGATGGGTAGATGGAGATGGCAAACAGAGGACATTTCTTGACCAATTTCTTGAGTTGTAGCTTATTGGTGTGGGTGATCTTTGGTCCAGGGTCACTAGAGCTGAGTGGGTCCTTTTCACCTTGCAGTTTGAAGTTGTGGTGTCCTTTCTTGATGATCAGAGAATGGTTTACTCAGTCGATCATGGGGTTTTCTTGTTTTAACCATGAGATTCCAAGGATGATTTCATTATCAGGGAGTGGTACAATCTGGAGGATAACATATACTCAGTAGTTACCAATTCGGAAGAGTAGATTGCAGACTTCCTTGCTAATAACATGGGAGGTTCCATCAGCTGTGGAAACTGCTTGAGTTTGTTGTACCAGAGATGTGAAGACTTTGAGACTATTGGCTGTTTCTTCATTGATGAAGTTGTCTGAGACACCACTGTCTATCATAATCTTGACAGGTGCTCAGTTGACAAAAGCTTGAAGTATAAGCAGTTTGTCTGATCCAATGGTGGTGATTTCAGTTGTAGGAGCTTTTCTTCTATTGGTTCATCTTTGAGCCAATTCATTGACACAAGAGAAGCAATCATCAATTATTCAGGAAGAGTACATTCCAATACCATAGAGACATCAGCCACTTGGTACATATCTATCTTTGATTTTCTTGTAGAATTATTCTTCTTTACTCATGGTAGGTTGGGCTGGGGCCTTATTTGATGAGCCAAATCCTTTGGATCCTCAGATGGTAGGTAGTAGTTCAGGGACTTCCTTGACTGTCAGAGTTGACTTGATTTTCTCAAATAGAATCTAGGCAATGCAGAAACCAATAGGGATCTTGAAGGGTGTCCAACTGTGGTTTTGGATAAGGATAATAATTTTGCCTGTTTAATCTTCATCAATGACTCCTCCTTCTACTGAGAGTCCTTTCAATGCTAGGCTGCTATGATAGTATATTCTTCCAATATGTCCTTCAGAGATTTGGATGCTGATTCCTATATAGACTTGCTTGACTTCTCAGTTAGAAACTGTAGCTTCTTTGGCTACATACAGATCATATCCAGCTGCCTTTTGACTTCCTTTGGTTGGGGCCTTAGTAGTTTGTCTTAACTTAACAATGTCCAGTATTCTGGTAGTCAGGTTATTGAGATAGTGCAGAGTAGTAACAGTTGCTCATATTGCTGTTTGGGGTTTTTGATTGGGGCAGGCACTGGCCATGTGTCCTGTCTTTCAGCAATAGAAGCATGCTCTGCTTCTTCGAAGTTCATTTCTTTCTCCTTCAGTGAGTTTCTTGAAGGTACTCAGTTGGGTGGGTTCATGATTTCTAGGTGTCTATGAGATAGATGTAGAGAGAGCTTGGGATGCTTCATGCTTGGATTCTTCTTTCTTAGTCCAAGTCTTTTCCTTATTGCTAAATTGTCTTCAAGGCAGAATTGGTCCAGCTGTTAGAATTTGCTTGACCATAGTCTTGATTCTTGCTAGGCACCATTGTTGGTGGTCACAACCAACTGGGTGGCCTTGTTCTCAGATTTTTCTAGTAAGCCATTCAGGTAGTGCATCGAATAGATGGTCTGCTCTTGTACTATTTCATGCTTCATCATTGGCAATATATCCTAGGCCAATAGTATTCAGGAGTGACTTGAGTTTTGTACAGAAGGTTTCAAATTCTTTCTTACTATATACATTGAATTTGAGATTACAGAGTTTTACTTGAGATTCAGCAATCATAGTTTCGCTGCAGTATTGAGTAATCATAAGTTGTTTCAATCCAGGGGCTGCAGGATGGGCTTCATATCCTGGGGTATTGTTTGCTGTATTTTGGGCAACTACTGCAGGTCGGGTGTTCTATGTGAGGGGTTTTTTAGAAAGGGTTCACCACCATTCTTCGGCAAGTCCTCAGAAGAATGTAACAACTTGGCGGACATAGGCTATAGTAGTAGCAAAGAGTTGTTCCAGAGTGTGGTCTTGATTGTTTATCAGAAAGCAGTCAGCAACTCGCTCATTGGTCCATTGATTAGTCTCAAAGTTGGTGTCAACTATACTAATGAAGCTTTGGACTTCTTGTATAATACCATTGAAGGTAGATAGGCTCAGATTTTTGGTAGGTCAGGTCTGTTCAGCTAAGGCAGTAATGGTTGCTGCTATTATTACTACTTGGGCTGTGAGGTCTAGAATCTGTTGGTTTGCTATATTATTTGCTGGAGGTAGTTGGACTGCTGGTAGTAGTGTTGCTGATACTACTTGAGGTACTGGTGCAGAGTGTGAGGGTATTCTTTGGGTCTGTGTAAGTTACTGGAGTAATAGTTGTGGGTCTGGAGTGAGGGCTCAATAGATAGCTGTTTGTTGCTATATAGGTATATTCTGTCCTGATAGAGGTATATCTCCTTCAGTGATGTATCCAGGATCGAATTCACTGAGATACTCCTCCTCTTCAGTTTGGTCTCTATGTAATTGAGTTTGCTCAGTATCAAAGTAGATAGAATCAGTTATATATCTAATTTTGGATGGACTTAATTCAAAGTCAAGTTCTGGTTCGGTATTGGTTTCAGGTTCAGGTAGGGCTGTAGCTGGGCCTGCTTCTGATTTAGGGTCAGGTAGTTGATGAAGGGTTTCTCTTGCTTCTTTCTTAAGAATATGGTGGGCCTTACTATTCTAGAATCAGTAGTATAATGTAGTCTTGGTCCTGGTATGGTGAAAGTTGGTAGAGTTGAGCCACTTGGCTACAGAGACTTGGGCTTTATGAGGAACTAAGGCTAAAAGACTGCTGCTAGTTATCCTAGATCACTCAGATTTGTGGAGCTGACAAAACTCTTATTGAGAAGGATAAAGAAGACTTCTATAAGACCTTCTTCATCTTAACTTATAGGGTGTAGAGCAAGGAGTTTGGTGAATAGAGTTTCACCTATTTGCTGATTTAATTGGAGTACTTTTTTTTTTGAATGAAGTTTGTCCCACTTATTGCAGGTGTGAAGGTCAAATTGTCCTTGTACATCAGGTTCAATTCTCTCTAGATTGTCAGATGGTTCAGGATAAATTCCAGTTCAGAGGTTGGGCTTTATACCAACTTATAGGAATTCTCAGAAGGGTTTATAGCGGGATGAGGAAGCATCTTGAAGTGAAATTGGATTGTAAACTACTGCTACCAATATAAGAGAGTTGCTTTTTTGAGTAACTGTTATGTAGTTCTGGAAGGGTTTTCTGGAAGTTCTGGATATTCTAGAAGACTGTTTTCTTATGATCAAGATCAATTTCATATAGAGTACATCCTCTATGCTTATTGATTTCAAGTTCAGGTTGATGTCTCAACCAAAGTCCTTTTTTGGACTAGTTCTGGATATTCAGGATTTTTCATATTTTAGGAAGTTCAAGAAACTAAGACTAGCTTAGTTGAATTGGTGTATCACTGCAGACAATACCTAATTAGGAAATTTCATGATGGGGTTAGGAGTGGGACCTAACAGGGAGCAGATTTACTTAAGAGTAGTTTGTGGATTATTAAATAGGTTTATTTACTATTCATGATATTGCTATACTAGGAGTAGTTGTATGAAGAGATATTGTGGGGAAGTGTTCAGAATTGTTCTTGTGTGTGTTTGAGTCTGAGATTCTGAGGTTTGAGGGAGGGGGTATTTATACTAGTGAGGACTATCTGGACTATACTAGATATGGATGTAGTACTTAGTGTCTTATTGAATCAGAATGCAGTCACATAGCATAAGTGTGATCTGATATGTCAAGAGGTCATCTGACTGCTGAGTCAGTTTACAGTTATGTTGTACAAGGCTAATCTAACTATACTATGACTGCTAAGCTATTTATAGATTTAGACACTGTCTGAGTAGTCTTTGATAACATCACTATTGATGACATCATTACTGACAAAGTCTGAGTAGTCTTCTGATTTCTGACTTCATTAGTTTTCAAAGTGTTGTTACTTCTATCTCTTGTAAGATTAAGACTATCTTTGGTGGTGATGGTTGTACAAGAATAACAGGTCTTGGTTCTCTTTTTTTTTTGGTCTACTGGCACATTTGTAAGGACTGGCCATTCTTGTCTAGGGCGAGGGCTCCCAATGTCATGGCTGGGAGTTCAAACCTCTCGGAAATGATATTTTCTGTAATCTGAGGTAATTTCTAGTAGTAATATCTATCATGTGGATGGCTTGAGATTAGTTTTGATGATGTCAGCTTTCTTGAGGTCAGATGAAGCATCCATCACTCTCCAACAGAGGTGATATAGATAGAGCAAATAGAGTTGTTCAAATGTGTTTTACTTCTACTAAGTAATGAGGTCTTGTATAGTCATGGTGTATCTTGGTCTTGAGTTGATAAGTACAGTTCATAATGAACCTTTTGATGAATGAGATAGGGTTCTTCTTGTCTTGGTTTGATTTTAGTACTTTCGGTTTCCTTTTGTAATAGTATAGTACACCAAACTAGTTATAGCAGTTCAGAGTTAGTCTTATGGTTATAGTACTTCTTCTGGTGTTCTTGTATCTTGGTGGTAGGTTTTCATGCTTGCTGGTGTATTTTGTGTAACCAGATGATCTCTTCAGTAACTTGTTTTGTAGTCTTGCATGTGGTTTCCAAATTAGTTCTGAGGATGATATGTAATTTTGGTGGCTTGGAGGTTATACACTTACAACTCTCCCCTTCTTAGCTTTCGATGTTCTCATTGGGGCCTTCTAATTTTGTTCTAGTATTATTATACTGTTTGAGAGATCAAAAGTCTGGTGAAGTCCATTTTTCTCAGAAAGTAGTATACTCATAGTACAGTTGCCTAACATGTTGGATTCATATATTAAAGAGTTGTGTGTTTGATGCCATGTGCCAGAAGTGATTCTGATGTCATTCACTGCTGGAGAATTTTCTCTAAGGAATCTTCTTAAATGTCTATACCTTGTTTCTCACCAGTAGTATGGGGAGAATAGGCTTACTTTCAGTTTTGCTATTTTTCCAGAGGGTTGGTATTCTTTTGTCTTGGCTTGCTGAGTTCTTGATTTTTTGTTCATGATAATTATAATGTTCAAGAGGGTAATATATAGTATGTATGGACAGGTGCAGAGTATTCAGGTTTCAGTTGTTCAAGGAATCATACTCCTGAACTAAGTCAGTAGCATTCTGGAGGATAGTCTTAGGTTCCCATGTTGTATCATAGATCAGATAACCTTTCCATTTGACAAGATACTCTGGGTGGTTCTTGTGGCCACATTTGTTGAGGATTTGTTTAACTTTGTATTCTTCTTAGTCATTAATAATGATAGGTGCAGGTGGTTCAGTAGTTTGGTTTGGGAATAGGTTATCATCATTTTCATTGTATTGCTTGAGATGTTGAACATTAAAGACTGGGTGAATCCTAATGGTGTCTGGTAGTACCAATTTGTAGGAAGTAGGAGATACTTGTGCAATGACTTTGAATGGTCCAATAAACTTGCTGTTCAGTTTTGTAGATAGTCTGTGCTTGAGGTTGTCAACTCGGTATCCTTAGATATCCAGTAGAACTTTTTCTCCAATATCAAAAGTTTTTTCTTGGTGGTGTTGATTGACATACTATTACTATTGTTCTTGGGCTCATGATAAGTTCTCAATTGCAATCTGGCTTAGATTGCATATTTGGAGTAAGAATTCTTCAACAGCTTCAACTGTGGAGGGTTCATCAGTAGTTTGGATAAGTATCAGAGGGGTGTTTGAGTTTTGTCCAGTATTGGTAAAGAATGGGGTCATTCCAAGAGAGGCTTGCTTGCTGTTGTTGTAGGCAAACTCGACTGCAGTAAGATGTTCATGCCAATCATCTTATCTGTAGGAAACATAGTTCCTTAGCATTTGTTCCAGAGTTCAGTTCATTCTCTCAGTTTGGCCATCAGTTTCTAGGTGAAAGGCTGTGGATAGTACAAGTTTCGTTCCAAGGTATACATGGAGAACTTTCCAAAAATGGCTGGTGAATTTTGGGTCTTGGTCACTAATAATGATCTTAGGAAGACCATGATAGTAGAAGATATTGTCAAACAAGAGTGTAACTATATCTGGTGCTGTTACAGTAGTGGTAGTTGATACAAAGTGGGCTTGTTTGCTGAGATAGTCCACAAAGTTAATAATTGCATCTTTCCCATTCTTGATTCAGAGTAGTTGTACAATAAAGTCCATAGAGATTTATTCCCAATTAGCAGATAGTACTGGGATGGGGTGAAGGAGGCCAGGTTTTGCTAGTATTGAGGACTTGTTCTGTTGGCAGGTATTACAGGAAGTGATGTAGGTCTTGAGCTGATCTGCCATGCAGGGCCAATAGAAGTTTCAGGAGATAACTTCATAGCATTTATCAAATCCTAAATGTCCAGCTATAGGGGCATCATGACATTCAAATAGGATAGTTCTTCAGAGGTCTCAGTTGTTTGGAACATACAATCTGTCCTTGTAGTAGATAGTATTGTCCTTCAGTTAGTATTGATAGTATCAGGTATGCTTGTCAGCATTATCACTGCTCAGGATTTCTCAGAGTCTTGAGCTTCTTTATCATTAGTGCATACTGTATAATTTGTTCCATGATAGAGTTTGTAACCAAGGTGAGAGTTTGGATAACTTTTTCGATCAGTGGTCTGGAGATTGCATCAGTAATAATATTTTCCTTGCCAGGGTGATACTGGATTTTATAGTCAAAGTTGGTGAGGACTTTCATCCATCTGGTTTGCTTTCAAGAAAGGGTAGCCTGAGTCTTGATATTAACTAATGACTTGTGGTCAGTCAATACAGTGAAGTGTACTCCTTCTAGGTAGAGTCACTATTTGATCAGGGTGTCTATGATGGCTAATATTTCCTTCTTGTGAGTTGTATAGTTGATTTCAGTGTCATTGAACTTATGAGAATGAGAGGCCACAGAGTGTCCTTCTTGTATGAGTACTGCTCCAAGGGCTAGATCAGAGGCATCAGTAGTAACTTCATATGATAGGGCAGGGTTTGCCACTTGAAGTACTGGAGTGGTTATCAAGGTATCTTTTAGTGCTTGAAAGGCTGTATCTTGTTCAGGTCCCCAATTTACAAGATTTTTGAAGTCTTTTTCTTATTTCATAGTCCAGGGCTGTTTTTCTTTCTTGTTGTGCTTGGTCATTTGGGTAAGGGCAGTAGTGATTTTGGTGAAGTTGGCAACAAATTGCCTATAATAGTTTGTTAATCCTAAGAATGACTGGAGGTCTTTCAGCTTCTTGGGTCTGGGCCAATCCTTGATTGTGGAGATTTTGCTGAGGTCCACTTTGATTCCATTCAGTGTGATAATGTATCTAAGAAATTGGATTTCTTTCAGGAGAAATTTGCATTTGCAAAGTTTTGCAAAGAGTCGGTTTTCTCAGAGTTTCAGTAGCACTAGTTCAAGGTATTCAAGATGTTCCTCTAGGGTTTTGCTGAAGACTAGGATATCATTGATATAGACAACAATAAATTTGTCCAGATATGGATGCAGGATAGTATTCATCAGAGTCTAGAAGGTTGCTGGAGTATTAGTTAAGCCAAATGATATAACCAGAAATTTGAAATGTCCATAGTAAGTTTGAAAAGCTGTCTTGTAGATGTCTTCTTCTTTTATGGCAATTTTCCAGTAGCTATTTTACAGGTCAAAAGAGCTCATGAATTGTGGGTTGGTAAGCCTGTCAAATATTTCATCAATTCTGAGTAGTGGGTAACAGTTCTTGATGGTCTGTTTGTTGAGGTCTTAGTAATCAATACACATTTATAGGTCTCCTCCTTTCTTGACAACAAAGAGGACTGGTGCACCATAAGGTAATTATAAGAGGGTTGCTTTTTAGAGTAACCATTACATAGTTCTGGAAGGGTTTTCTGGAAGTTCTGGATATTCTAGAAGACTGTTTTCTTATGGTCAAGATCAATTTCATATGGAGTACATCCTCTATGCTTATTGATTTCAAGATTGAGTTGACATCTCAACCAAAGTCCTATTTCGGACTAGTTCTGGATGTTCAGGATTTTCTATATTTCAGAAAGTTCAAGAAACTAAGACCAGCTTAGTTGAATTGGCATATTGCTGCAGACAATACTCAATTAGAAAATTTCATGATGGGGTTAGAAGTGGGACCTAATGGGGAGTGGATTTACTTAAGAGTGGGTTGTGGATTATTAAATAGATTTATTCGCTATTCATGATATTGCTATACTAGAAGTAGTTGTGTAAAGGGATATTGTAGGGAAGTGCCCAGAAGTTGTGTTCAGATTGTTCAAGTGTTTAAGTCTGAGATTCTGAGGTCTGGGGGAGGGGGTATTTATACTAGTGAGGGGCTATCTGGACTATGCTAGATATGGATGTAGCACTAAGTGCCTTGCTGAGTCAGAATACAGTCATATAGTACAAGTGTGATCTGATACATATATCAAGAGATTGTCTGACTGCTGAGTCAGTTCACAGTCACATCATACAAGGCTAATCTAACTATACTATGACTGCTAAGCTATTTATAGGTTTAGATGCTGTCTGGGTAGTCTTTGATGACATTACCATCAATTGCATCATCTCTGATGAAGTAGTTGTCTAGGATGAGTGGTTTGCGAATTACTTCTCCTTGTTCACTGAGGTAATAATATATTGAGACTTCATCGCCATTCTACAGGATAGCATCATCTGTCTTGTATGCTGGATAAGATGTTGGTGGGTGAAGGAGGAGTGCATCATCTTCGCTTTCATCGAATTCGCTGTCTGCATACCTTCTATAAGTTACAGTACTATGGGTCGTGGGGTTGTAGTAGGCTGGCAGCTGTGATTCGTGATGCTCGTACTCAGGTGGTAGAGTGGTTGGTTCAATGTCAAGGGTTGTCTGAAGGTACAAGTTGTGTTCTCTGATCTCTTCATTATAATTGAAGTAATCGGGGATGAACACAAGTTGGTATTCATGCCAGTGGTCATTGTCCCAATAAGTCTCATAGGTCATTATGAACTGTTGTAAGTTCATTGGCAATGTTGGCAGAGTGATCAGAGTTGGCAGGGATCCTTGGCTTGAGGTCATGTCAGCATCGGAGAGATCATTGTCTTCTGCTTCATCTTCATCAAATTGGATTATATCATAGACATCCTTCATGGTGTATCCAACTTGGGGCATTTGCAGGATGTGGTCATCAGGGTGCAGGAAGGTTCTGTCTGTGGTTTCAATATACTCAAGGTACTTGTGGTTGAGTTCTTGTATCATGTCGTCGATTTGGCCATAGGACAGGGTGGTAACCATTTCACTGGTAGTGACTCTGAGGTGGAAAATAAAGGTGCTGTACTCATAAAAGAGTTCTCGATGTTTGCAGGCAATGAGTTTCTGGTGTTGAGACATCTAGGTAATGTCTGTGTCATAGTAGTGTTCAACCATGTCTTCTAGGAGGTGGCTGATCTGGTAGTAGCTTGAGATTTGTCCGATCCGGTGGGCCTCATTAAGTATGTTCAGAGGATTCCATCAGGCTTTCATGAAATAGAGGAGTACCAGGCTATGGATATTCATGAGAGGCAGAGGGGGTGTGGCTTGGTTGACAATAGCATTCCAAATGTCAGCGCAGATGTGGTTGTAGATCTCAGTAGTCATGTTTGTGTATGTTTAAAAGTTGTGGTTGTTGTTTGTTTTGGTTCTCTGTTTTGACACAACTCGATGCTCAGTATATATACATTTGGTTCTGATTGGTAAGATTCTGTTTGTGTAAATCTTGTGTTCTGTGACTTCATGTTGACTCAGCTTTATGCACTGTGACTTTGGTTTGACTCAGCTTTGTGATCTTGCAGGTGATTTCTAGATTTGTTTGGAGGTCATGTGTGATTTTGGTGGCTTGTTCAGAGGGTGATGTGTGATTCTGTGGCTTGGAGGTTGTGCACTTACAACTCTCCCCTTCTTAGCTTTCGACATCCTCATCGGGGCCTTCCAATTTGTTCTAGTGTTGTTACACTGTTTGGGAGGTCAAAAGTCTGGTAAAGTCCATTTTTTCAGAAAGTGGCATGCTCATAGTACAGTTGCCTAACATGTTGAATTCATATGTTAAAGGGTTGTATGTTCAATACTGTGTGCCAGAAATGATTCTGACATCATTCACTACTGGAGAATTTCCTCTAAGGAATCTTCTTAAATGTCTATGCCTCGTTTCTCACCAGTAGTATGGGGAGAATAGGCTTGCTTTCAGTTTTGCTATTTTTTCTGAGGGTCAGTATTGTTTTGTCTTGACTTGCTGAGTTCTTGATTTTGTTCATAATAATTATAGTGTTCAGGATAGTAATATATAGTATGTACTGATAGGTGTCAGAGTATTCAGGTTTCAGTTGTTCAAGGAATCATATTCCTGAACTAAGTCAGTAGCATTCTGGAGATTGGTCTTGGGTTCTTCTTTCTTAGTCCAAGTCTTTTCCTTGTTGTTGAATTGTCTTCAGGGCAGAATTGGTCCAGCTGTTAAGATTCACTTGACCATAGTCTTGATTCTTGCCAGACACCATTGTTGGTGATTGCAACCAACTGGGCGGTCTTGTTCTCAGATTTTTCTAGTAAGCCATTCAGGCAGGGTATTGAATAAATAGTCTGCTCTTATACCATTTCATACTTCATCATTGGCAATATATCCTAGGCCAACAGTGTTCAGGAGTGACTCAAGTTTTGTATAGAAGGTTTTGAATTCTTCTTTACCATATACATTAAATTTGAGATTGTAGAGTTTTACCTGGGATTCAGCAATTATGGTTTTGCTGCAGTATTGAGCAATCATGAGTTGTTTGAGTCCAGGGGCTACCGGATGGGCTCCATATCCTGGGGCATTATTTGCTGCATTCTGAGCAACTACTGCAGGTTGGGTGTCCCATGTGAGGGGTTTTTCAGGAAGGGTTCACCACCATTCTTCAGTGGGTCCTCAGAAGAATATAACAACTCAGCGGACATAGGCTGTAGTGGTAGCAAAGAGTTGTTCCAGAGTGTAGTCTTGATTGTTTGTCAGAAGGCAGTCAGCAACTCATTTATTGGTCCATTGATTGGCTTCGAAGTTAGTGTCAACTACACTAATAAAGCTTTGGACTTCTTGTACAGTACCATTGAAGGTAGGTAGGCTCAGATTTTTGGTAGGTCAGATCTGTTCGGCTAAGGCAGTAATGGTTGCTGCCATTATGGCTACCTGGGCTGTGAGGTCTAGAATCTGTTGGTTTGTCATGTTGTTTACTGAAGGTGGTTGGACTGCTGGTAGTAGTGTTACTGGTACTACTTGAGATATTGGTGCAGAGTGTGAGGGTGTTCTTTGAGTCTATGTAAGTTGCTGGAGTAATAGTTGTGGGTCTAGAGTAAGGGTTTGATAGATAGCTGTCTGTTACTATATAGGTGTATTCTGGCCTGATGGAGGTATGTCTTCTTCGGTGGTATATCCAGGATCGAATTCACTGAGATACTCCTCCTCCTCTTCGGTTTGGTCCCTATGTAATTGGGTTTGCTCAGCATCAAAGTAGACAGAATTAGTTGTATATCTGATTTCAGATAGACTTAATTCAAAGTCAAGTTCTAGTTCAGTGTTGGTTTCAGATTCAGGTAAAGCAGTAGCAGGGCCTGCTTCTGGTTCAGGGTCAGGTAGTTGATGGAGGGTTTCTCTTACTTCTTCTTTAAGAATATGGCAGACCTTATTATTCTGGAATCAGTAGTATAATGCAGTCTTGGTCCTGGTATGGTGAAAGTCGGTAGAGTTGAGCCACTTGGCTACAGAGGCTTGGGCTTCATGAGGAACTAAGGCTAGAAAGACTACTGCTGATTGTCCTAGGTCACTCGGATTTGTGGAGCTGACAAAACTCTTGTTGAGAAGAGTAAAGAAGACTTCTATAAGACCTTCTTCATCCTAACTTGCTGGGTGTAGTGCAAGGAGTTTAGTGAATAGGGTTTCGCCTATTTGCTGGTTTAATTGGAGTACTTCTTTCTTTGAATGAAGTTTGTCCCACTTGTTGCAGGTTTGGAGGTCAAATTGTCCTTATACGTCAGATTCAATTCTCTCCAGATTGTCAGATAGTTCAGGATAAATTCCAGTTCAGAGGTTGGGCTTTATACTAACTTGTAGAAATTTGCAGAAAGGTTTGTAGCAGGGTGAGAAAGCATCTTAAAGTGGAATTGGATTGTAAACTGCTGCTACCAGGTTGTAAGAGGGTTGCTTTTTAGGATAACTATTATGTAGTTCTGGAAGGGTTTTCTGGAAGTTCTGGATATTCTGGAAGACTGTTTTCTTATGGTCAAGATCAATTTCATATGGAGTATATCCTCTATGCTTATTTATTTCAAGATCAGATTGACATCTCAACCAAAGTCCTATTTCAGACTAGTTCTGGATGTTCAGGATTTTCCGTATTTCAGGAAGTTCAAGAAACTAAGACCAGCTTAGTTGAATTGGTGTATTGCTGCAGACAATACCCAATTAGGAAATTTCGTGATGGGGTTAGGAGTGGGACCTAATGGGGAGCAGATTTACTTAAGAATGGTTTGTGGGTTATTAAATAGGTTTATTTGCTATTCATGATATTGCTATACTAGGAGTAGTTGTATGAAGGGATATTGTGGAGAAGTGCCCAGGAGTTATATTCAGATTATTCAAGTATTCAAGTCTGAGATTCTGAGGTCTGGGGGAGAGGGTATTTATACTAGTGAGGGGCTATCTGGACTATGCTAGATATGGATGTAGCACTAAGTACCTTGCTGAGTCAGAATGCAGTCACATAGTACAAGTGTGATCTGATATGTTAAGAGATCATCTGACTGCTGAGTTAGTTCACAGTCATGTCATACAAGGCTAATCTAACTATACTATGGCTGCTAAGCTATTTATAGGTTTAGATGCTGTCTGGGTAGTCTTCGATGACATCACCATCAATTGCATCATCTCTAATAAAGTAGTTGTCTAGGAAGAGTAATTCATGAATTACTTCTTCTTGTTTGCTGAGGTAATAATATATTGGGACTTCATCGCCATCCCACAGAATAGCATCATCTGTCTTGTATGCTGGATAAGGTATTAGTGGGCGAAGGAGGGGTGCATCATCTTCACTTTCATCAGATTTTGCTATCTGCATATCTTCTATAAGTTACAGCACTATGGGTTGCAGGGTTGTAGTAGGCTGGTGGCTGTGGTTCATGACACTCATACTCAGGTAGTGGAGTGGTTGGTTTAATGTCGAGGGTTGTCTGAAGGTATAGATTGTATTCTCTGGTCTTTTCATTATAATTGAAGTAATCAGGAGTGAACGCAGGTTAGTATTCATACCAGTAGTCATTGTCTCAATAAGTCTCGTAGGTTGTTATGAACTGTTGTAAGTTCATCAGTAATGTTGGCGGAGTGATCAGAGTTGGCAGGGATCCTTGGCTTAAGGTCATATCAGCATCAGAGGGATTATTGTCTTCTACTTCATCTTTGTCAAATCAGATTATATCATAGACATCCTTCATGGTATATCCAACTTGGGGCATTTGCAGGATGTGGTCATCAGAGTGCAGGAAGGTTCTGTCTGTAGTTTCAACATACTCAAGATACTTGTGGTTGAGTTCTTATATCATGTTGTCAATTTGGCCATAGGACAGGGTGGCAACCATTTCGCTGGTAGTGACTCTGAGGCAGAGAATAAAGGTGCTGTACTCGTAAAGGAGTTCTCGATGTTTGTGGGCAATGAGTTTCTGGTTTTGAGACATCTGGGTAATGTCTGTATCATGGTGGTGTTCGACCATGTCTTCTAGGAGGTGGCTGATCTGATAGTAGCTTGAGATTTATCCGATCCAGTGGGCCTTGTTAAGTATGTTCAGAGTATTCCATCAGGCTTCCATGAAATAGAGGGGTGCTAGGCTATGGATATTCATAAGGGGCAGAGGGAGTGTGGCTCAGTTGACAATGGCATTCCAAATATCAGCATGGATGTAGTTGTAGATCTCGGTAGTCATATTTGTGTATGTTCAGAAGTTGTAGTTGTTGTTTGTTTTGGTTCTCTATTTCAATGCATCTCGATGCTCAGTATATATGTATTTGGTCCTGATTGGTAAGATTCTGTTTGTATGAATCTTGTATTCTGTGACTTTATGTTGATTCAGCTTTGTGCACTGTGACTTCAGTTTGACTCAGCTTCGTGATCTTGCAGGTGATTTCCAGATTTGTTCAGAGGTCATATGTGATTTCAGTGGCTTGTTCAGAGGGTAGTGTGTGATTTCAGTAACTTGTTCAGAGGGTGACATGTGATTCTGTGGCTTGGAGGTTGTACACTTACAGTAATACACTAGGTCTAATAAATCCTTATTCTAGGAGTTCATCAATTTCTTTCTTGAATACATCAATTTCTCTTGGCAATATGTGGTAGATTGACTTGAAGGCTGGCTTGGCATCTGGGATGGTCTTGATGACATGGTCTACTGCTCACTTAGGAGGTAGACCTTTCAGAAGTTTCTTTGGGAATATGTCTCGAAATTTCTAGAGTAGGGGTCTAATGCAGCTGTCAACTTTGAAAAAGTCTTCTTCAGAGTTCTCAGGTTCTCCTTTGGATGGACAGATAGAGATAGTCACCTTTCTCCGGTACAATTCGCATTACACAAACCTCAAGCAACAGTTTTTCGACACAAAGCGGAGAAAAGGTACTATAAACATGTCTTCGAGCAAGAGTTCTGGTGGGCGTGCTGGGTCGGGTGGACCTGAGGCCTTTGGCTGGCAGCAGGTTGGGAGGGGTTATGGCCTGGGGATGGGGGCCTTTGGAGGGTCGAAGGGCGGCGAGGGTGCTGGAGGAGGGCCAGTGTCTGGTGGGAATGGCGGAGGAACTGGACCTATGAGCTTTGCTGACAAGGTAAAGGGGAGTGGATGGCTGACTGGAAGCCGGGCTGGTGCTGCAGTAGGGAAGGGCAAGGCGAGCTCTGGGAGGGGGGGAAGTCCTCTGGCTGGGAGTATGAGC
>RBNI01001279.1:0-23288 GCA_003990745.1 Jimgerdemannia flammicorona | reverse complement strand
CGCGATCACAAACCTCATTATAGTTACCAAATTAGTCACTCATACTTAGTCAGAAATCGCGGACCAACTTGTATAAATACCCCCCAGTTTCCATCCGAAATAAAGCAGTTTTAGTTCAGTCCTTGATACAAGAATCAAGTCCCCCCCCACACACACACATTCCCCTGAGTCTTAGTAATGACATCTAAGTGACTCTAGTGTTTCTGACTAAACTCCAGAAGCCTAGCTAACTTCTGCCAGAACTGAGACCGGTATACAAATCACAAAGACTTAAGTAAACCCATTGAACCTGAATTCCAAGGCGAATTCAGTCTGTGCACAGCAAAGAACAAGACCCTCGAAATAGGGCACAAGAGAAAGACCTTTGAAAGATAAGGCACACAAGAAAGACCTTTGAAAGATAAGGCACTGCCGCTACAACTACTTAAAGCGAGCGCTTCCTCAACTGAAGGCTTCTTGGTACACATTGTGTACTAAGTCCCTAAGTAATAGTCCACTTCCCTAAACATCCAAAAGATAAGAGAGGGATAGAAGTGAGAGTTATTACAAATTATATTGAATGAATATAAGGGGATTTTGTTCTCTCTGAGCAGAGGAGTGCTACAAGGGGATTCACTGTCAATGATCTTACATGCATTGTCCCTGGAGCCTCTTTTGGATAGAATAATGTGAAAGGTGGGGGGGTTGGACATTCTGGGGGTTAATTGGAAGGTAAGGGTCTTTACTGATGATATGATAGTTGGGCTGGGATCAGCTGAAGATGTAGTGATACTGAAAGGTACAGTAGAGTGATATGAGGGATACTGAGATACTATGCTCAACTGGCATAAGTTTGAGACTTTGGTATTAGGAGGAGGGATGGTAGATAGAGATATAGGAATAATTGTTACAGCAGTTAGAGATCAATTGGGTATCATGCATAGGAGAGATGATGAGTGGGGTCAGTGGGAGGATTTAAGAGATAGACTGGTGGAGGGGATGGGAAAGGAGTGGCTCACTTTAGGTTGGGCACTGGTAGTTTGGGTGGGGTTGGCAAATCACTGGTTGTTTGTTTTTGAGGAAGGGAGGAGACTGGGTTTAGGAATGAGGCTATTGAGATGGCAAGGGTTAATGGAGGACATTATGATGGGTTGGTGGCTTGGCTAGAGTCTGCAGAATGGTCAGAGGCATTACTTGGTAGAGATAATCTAAAGGCAGAGTAGAGAGAGAATTGGGGTTGTGGGTAGTAAGATGGTTTTCAAATATGAAGGTGAGGAGAGAGACTCCCTTATAGGGATTGAGTAGTGGGAGGAAATCCTGTGACTGTATCTATAACAATATAGACTGGTAATAAATGGCAAAGTCCAAGCAACTATAAAAAAAAAAAAAAAAAAAAAAAAAAAAAAAACCATTTATAGGAAGAGTGGGGAGAGGATTGGAGTGGATGAGGAGTTGATAGCATTTTGGAAGAAAGGTAAGAGAGAGGGAGCTTCTGAGTGAGATTGGGTGATGGGTTCATTTGTATTAAGTATATTATAGATAGTTTGATAATAAAGTGAAAGTCCTTATAACTATAAAAAAAAAAAAAAAAAAAAAAAGGTATGCTGGAAATAAATCTAGATGATGCACCCCTTCTCTACTCACTGACACCCTATCCAGCATATGAGACAGATGATGCCATCCTGTAGGATGGTGAGATGGTTTCAACCTACTACTATATAAATGAATAGAGAGATGTAATCCA
Organism: Jimgerdemannia flammicorona; assembly: GCA_003990745.1. Classification (NCBI taxonomy): domain Eukaryota; kingdom Fungi; phylum Mucoromycota; class Endogonomycetes; order Endogonales; family Endogonaceae; genus Jimgerdemannia; species Jimgerdemannia flammicorona. Next base: position 21,565 of record RBNI01001279.1, on the reverse strand, counting down.
AGAACCACTCTTTCTAGATAACTACTTTATTAGAGATGATGTCATTCATAGTTATTTTATCAAAGAATATCCAGAAGGCATCTAAATCCATAGATAGCTTAGCAGTCATTAGTATAGTTAGATTAGTCTTATACTATATAACTATATAACTGCATCCTGACTCAATAAAGCACTAAGTACTATATCCATATTTGGCATAGTCCAGATAGCCTCCTATTAGTATAAATATCTGCTCTCTCAGACCTAAGAAACTCAGACATAAATACAGACAGAAATATAGATAAGAATAAGTCAAGAATACTTCTCTATACAAATATCCCTTTACTAACTACTCCTTATATAGCAATATTATAAATAGTGAATAAACATATTTAATAACCCACAAACCACTCTTAAGTAAATCTGTACTCTATTAGATCCCACTCCTAACTAGATTCTGCAATTTCCTAATTAGATATTATCTGCAGTAATATGCTAATTCAACTAAGCTGGCCTTAATTTCTTTAACTTTCTGAAATTTAAAAAATCCTAAATATCCAGAACAAGTTCAAAAAAGAGACTTTGATTGAGACATCAATCTAACGTTGAAATTGATAAGTGTAGAGAATATATTCTATTTGAAATTTATCTTGATCTTAAAGAAAATGGTCTTCCAGAATATCTGGAACTTCCAGAAAACTCTTTCAGAACTATATAACAGTACTCTAATAAAATAACCCTCTTAGGGTATAAGTTATATAAGAGTGATTTATAGGTTATTAAATAGGTTTATTCACTATTCATAATATTACTATTGGCTAATACTAGGAGTAGTGTGTGAAGGAATATTTATGAGAGAAAGTGTTTTTGACTTATTCATGTCTGCATTTCTGGGATCTGAGGAGGGGGGCATTTATACTATAAGAGGCTATCTAGACTATATAAAATATTGATATAGTACTTTTGTATTTTGATAAGTCAGAATACAGTCATATAGTACAAGGGTGAACAAATATATCAAGAGATTGACTAACTGCTGAGTCAGTATATAGTTTATAGTATAATGCTAATTTAACTATACTAATAACTGTTAAGCTATTTATAGGTTTAGAGACTATTTGTATATTCTTCAATAAGGTCACTATCAATAATATCATTTTTTTTTATTGTCATTTGGACTTCCACTTTTATTACCTATTATAATTCAATCTAAGTCATATTAATGCAAAGGTATTACTATACCCTTTACCCCATCCCATACAGACCCCTCACCCCTCCTTTCTCTCCCACACTCTTGAGAGTCACCAACTCTCCAATAACCCCAACCCTCCCTCTGCTCTTTTTGCAGATATATTCTACAAGTCTCCTATGACCTCCCCCTTCAGATCCCCACCCCTGCCTCCATCTAATTAAAATGTCCAGCAATAACCACTCTCAACTTGTGGTCCTTACCCCAACTACTAACCACTCACTATCCTCAAATATATAGAGCCAGTGTCTGGCAAGCCCAACCCAAATGGCCAGGGCCCACCCCAAAGTCAGTCAATCATCTCCAACTCCTCTTACTAGCCTTCACTACAGACCACCCCACCTCCCCCTCTCTCCTATCCCTAAAGGTTACAGCCACAGTCTGTCCTCAATGACCTACCAGTAATTACCCAGAATTGCACACTCTCCAAGCCAATGCTCAGGGGTCTGCACCATATCTCCCATCTGCCCAAAATCTAGGCACTCTTTACACTCCACTATACCCCCTTCTATCAAATGTCCCAACCAGTAGTTCAGTATCACATTGTGCCTCAGAATCTGCCATCATACCACCCAGAACTTAGGAGGAAGCCACCTTGCCACCCACTTGTACAATGACCAGACACTATTCCAGTCCCACTCTTCTCCAATCCCTACCCTCTGCCATACTTCTGGCCACAAATCTCTTCTATGCTCCCACAGATATTCCATGCCATCCTCTAGCTAAAAATCCTCTACCAGTAGACCTCTCAATAGTAAGTGGTCTCATCCCTACATCTGTAGTCTCCATATCTTCTCCCCCTCATCACTCCTCCACTGGAGACCAATGTGGTGAGTATTATCCATCACTCCCCACCAAAATCCCTTATAGCATATCTTCCTACTCTCTTCTAGAGTTACCAGGGAGAGCAGGTTACCAGTTATGTCCTGGGGAGAGTACTGAGCTTTCCACACTCTCTGCATAAGGGGCACCTACTCTTGCCTTCTCAATTTACTTGCCTGCTTCAGCCACTCTGTTCTCAAGCAGTGCAGATACTTAGTAAAGTCCACCAGACCAAGTCTCTCTCTGTCTGATAGTGTCAATACCTTCCAGGTGATCTGGCTTCCATCCTGCTCAAATCCATGACCTGGCCATCTTCAATAGCCCCTTGACCACCCATGCTGGGAAGTCTAAGTGATACCCAACATACCACAGCTTCAGCAGCCAGTACACATTTAATATCATCACTCTCTCTGCCAGAGAGATATATCAGCCTCCCCACTCTGCAAGGACATTCTCCCAAGCTAGTAGCCACTGCTCCCACCAATGCCAAGGTAGCAGAGAACTATATACTAAGAAATATATCTCCAAGTAGCAGACTACCTCTCCAGCTGGTACCACTATTCCAATTACATTACCCCCAACTATTCCTCCACCTAGAACCAGCATCTTATACTTATACCAATTGAGCCTAGCACCTGAACACCCCTCATACCATTCCACTACTCCCTTCAGAGCCACTATATCCTCCACTGAGCCCAGCTGAACCATCATATTATCAGTAAAGGCCCCAATCTTCCAGCTCACCCCCAATATGTCCAAACTCCCAACTTTGCACTGAATCTATCTAGCAAAGGCTCCAGCAAGAGGGCATAGAGAATTGGCAACAGTGGGTCTCCTGTAGCACTCTTCTGCCCAGAGGAAAAGACTCTACTCTATGCTCATTCATTATAATAGCCACCTGCCTCTCCTTCAGCAGACAAATCAATGATCTTTGGAACCCTTGTGGGACCTCTATTCTCTTTAACACCCTCTCTAGCCACACATGCCAAACCCTGTCATATGCCTTCTCTTGATACAGAAAGACAAGTTGGCCATCTACTCCAGCTTTATAAGCATCTTCAATGACTGTATGAACTCATACCATCTCATCTCTAATCAACTGCACACTGACAAATCCCCTTTGCTTAGCTCCTAGCACCTGCTGAGTCACCCCTTGTAGCTAAGCCACTAAGATCTTTGTAACCAATTTGTGATCCATATTCAGAAGCATAATTAGCTACCAGTTCTTCTAATCCTCTTTTCTCTCCTTATCCTTGTACAATAGAGCTATAAGCCTTAGGTACTGTCCCCCAATCCAGGACCCTGAGCTAATAACCTCATCATACATCCATGCTATCTCTTCTAACATAACCTCAACACTGGCTATTTTCTTCCAAAAACCCAAGGTGGGCCATCCTCCTCAGAGGCCATCTCCATACTCATTGTCACTAAGACCTGACACACCTCCTCTCTACTCACCAGACATCTAAGTCCACCCAGGCCTGCAGCTGGGACCAGGTGCCAATCCTCCAACTGCCTTTCAATGGCAAGGGCATCTTCTCTCCCCTCCTTCTCACTTTATAGCTATCCTCAGTGAGACCACAATAGGCCCAAGATCTCTAGTATCCTAGTCACCATTTCTCCAGCTTCATCCAGTACTCTCTCCCACCACTGCCTTGTCCTTCTCACTTGTAGCAGCCTCAACAGGAATCTAGTAGGCTGTTCTTCCTCCTCAACTCCCTGCTATCTCAGCTGAGTCACCAGCCCTTTCACTTGCAATTCCTCCTCCTATCTCAGCAGCCCCTTCAGTTTATCAACCTTCTGCTGAATCTTCTGAATCCTCCAATCCCCTACCCTACTATCCTCCAATGATCCCACCCCCCTCTCCAATAAATTTGCCAGCCTCTGTGAGGTCCATCAAACTCACTGCCTCTTTTTTTTTTTTTTTTTTTTTTTTTTTTTTTAAAGTCACTTGGACTTCTCTTTATTACCTCAATCTATAAATAATAATACAATTTCACCTGGATCCCCTCAACCAATACCTCTCTGATCTCTCTCTCTTCCCTTCATCTCTCTCTGTCAAAGGATAACCCAGTCACCCACTATCTGAAGCCTCCCTCCACTTTTCTGGCAAATACAATTCACCAAACTCCATCAGCTCCCCCCACCTGGACCCCACCCTCTCCACCAGCTGTTCAAAATTTCCAGTAATAGTCATTCCCACCATGCCACCTGAACCCCAACCACAACCTGCTGGCCCTCCTTGAATACATGTAACCAATGCCCAGCCAGCCCAACCCAAATCACCAGAGCCCAACCCAGGGTCAGCCATTCATCCCCAACCCCTCCCACTAGCCTTTGGTAGGGGTCTCCCCATCTCCCCCTTTCTTCCCCCACCAGGGCTTGTAGCCCTAATCAGCCTGCAATATAGCATCAAAATTCCCCTAAGACATCACTCTTGCCAAACCAGTGTTCAGGCATTTGTACCACTCCCCCCTCCTGTCTGACATCCATACATTCCTCACACTCAAACTTGCCATCCACCACCAAGTGCCCAGACTGATAGTTCAACATCACATACTACCTCAGAAACTACCACCAAACCATCCAAAACTTGGGGGGGAGCCACCACATCAACTACTTGCTCCAAAGCCAAATACCATTCTAGTTCCACTTCTCACCAATCCCCACCCTCTGCCATGCTTCAGACCATAGGTCCCCCCCAAAGCCCTATATATAATCCATTCCATCACTAATCCAGAAATCCTCCACCAAAGTATCACCCAGTAGTAACCTGTCTCATCACCATATCTATGGTCCCCAATCTACCTCTCTCTCATTCCCCTGCCACCAAAGTCCAATTCTCCTTACACCATCCACCACTCCCCACCAAAAGCCCTTATACTATATCTTCTTACTCCTATCCAGGGCCACCATCACAAGCAGATCGCCAGATGCTCTATGGGGGGAATACTGGGCCTCCCATACCCTCTGCATGAGTGGTATCCACTCCTGGCCCCTCAACTTTCTCACCCTCTTTAGCCACCATGCTCTCAATCAATGAAGGCATTTGGTAAAGTCCCCCATGCCTAGCCCACCTTTGTCCACAGGTAGGGTCAGAATGTTCCATCCTATCTGACTTTGCTGCCCAGCCCAGATCTATGATCTTGCCATCTTCAGCAGTCACCTGACCACCTATGCTGGGAAGTTCAGATTATACCCCATATATTATAGCTTCTGTAGCCAATATACATTCAGTACTATCACCCTTCCTGCCACTGATATATGCCAACCTCCCCACTATAAGAGAACATTTCCCCACACCAGGAGTTGCTATTCCCACAAAATACAGGGCAGGAGAGATCCATACACTGAGAAATAGATCCCCAGGTAATGAACTGGATCTCCTGTTGGCACCACTGTTCCAACCATATCACTGCTAACTATTCCACCATCTAGCACCAGAGTCTCACATTTGTATCAGTTGAGTTTAGCACCTGAGCCCCTCTCATACCATTCCACCAATCTCCTTAATTCCTCCACATCTTCTAATAAGCCCAGTCTAACTACCATATCATCCACAAAGGCCCCCACTTTCCAATTAATCCCTAGAATGTCCAAACCCCCAATTTGATATCTGATCCTGTCCAATAGGGGCTCTAAGGAAAGGGCATATAAGATGGGCAACAATACCTTTCTCCTGTATAATTCACATTACACCAACTTCAAGCAATAGTATTTCAACACAACTCAGAGTAAAGGTATTATAAAAAATGTCATCGAGCAAGAGTTCTGACAGACATGCTGGGTCAGGTGGACCTGGGGCTTTCTGCTGGCAGAATGTAGAGAGGGGTTATGGCCTGGGAATGGGGGCCTTTGGAGGATTGAAGGGTGGTGAGGGCTCTGGAGGTGGTCTGATATCTGGTGGCAGTGGAGGAATGTCTGGCCCCTCAAGCTTTGCAGATAAGGTGAAGGAGAGTGGGTGGCCAGTGGGTTCTAGAGCTGGTGCTGCTGAGGGGAAGGACAAGGTAAGCCTTGGAAGGGAGAGGGGTACTCAGGTTGGGGATGTGAGCATAGGTGCTGGAGGTACTGTAGCTGGGGGTGGGACTGCTGATGGAAGTGTGACAGAGAATCAGGAAAAAAAAAAAGATGTGACAGCTGATGGCAGAGTGGGGCAGGGGTTCCTGATGCAGAAGGGTGACCTGGCTGATGGTGTGATGGGGCTGGTGGTGGCACTATTACCAAGAAGTCGATTTTGAAGTATGCAGTGACTCTGTGCTTCTGGGGCTTGATGGTGACAGCAAGGATAGTCCAGGGGCTTATCTTGAAGCAGGTGGCTGGAGCTACCTTAGTGAAGTTTATGAAGGGGCTAGAGGGGGTTGAAGTGGGTTTTGAGGAGGCAGGCAGGCTGGATGAGGCTCTGAAGGCTGGAGTTGTAGTTGGAGGGGTAGTAGTCCCTATGGTATGTTGCTTGAGGTGGGACCCCTGGGTGGTACAGCTACTGGTGAAGAGAGTGCCGACAGTGATGGCAGTCACCCTCCCAGACCTTGAACCCAATGTCCACAATCTCTCCATACTCCTTGACCATCTCCACAATCAACTCTCTGGCCCCTCCCTCGACTCTGTAGGAAGATCCAATATCATTAACTGCACCACTCAGGGTTCTCAGCACATGCATCTGGCCATAGGGACCACTACCCCACCCACTGTCACCCCCTTCTCCATGGCCACCAACAATGCCTCCTCTTCCTCAAACCCAACCTCAACCCCTTCTTTCTCCTTCAAGAACTTCACCAAAGCCACCCCCTTTGCCTCCTGTGCCACCAGCCCAAGATCATCCTTGCAGTCACCACTAAGCCCCTGAAATACAATGTGATGGTGAATTCCAACCTTGATTTCTTGAGTAATGGTGCAAACACTATGCTCATCATACTATCTGCCAGGTCCCCAGGCCTCATTCCCATCCCCTGTCCTGAACTGCCAACTACCATCACATCTAGATTTTTTTCCAGATCTCCAGTCACAGCTCTATCAGCAGTCACATCTCCAGCCCCTACTCCCCCCCTCTCTCCTACCACCCAACCCTCCCATGGGGGCCTCTCTCTGTCCCTCAACAGTAGCTGTCAATGCCTTCCCCAGGCCCAGCCAACTACCCAGACCAGAGGCCATTCTCCCCAGCTTCACTTTGTCTGCAAAGGTCATCCTCTCCCCTCCATGTTGCCTCAGTCTGCCTCTTTCTCCTCCATCAGTGCCATGGCCAGCCATAGAAGGCCCTGGCATTCCCATACCATCCCCCCTCTTCCTCTCTATATGCTGCCAGTCAAAGGCACTGCTGCCCCCCTGGTCAACACACTCACCAGTACATTCATTGCTGTGCATGTTGCTAGTCACCTTTTACTAAAAATACTGTAGAAAGTATTGTCTGAGTCTTGTATTACCTGAATGTTACCAGTGAAAGGTGTCATCAAACCTGCTATCTCTGCTGTACCCCCCTCTCTCTCCCTGCCTCACTTCAGTTCATCTGAGCATCAGATTTCATCTGCTGCCAACAATCTCTAATCTCCAACCCCTGTGCCCTCCAGCCAACCACCTTAGCACTAACCTCTACTACTCATTCTCACTATAAGGCACTATCTCTCAGAAATGCAGAGTTCAGATACCAATGTCCAGGCCCATCTCCAATACCCCCAAATTTCTCTCTGCTCTGCAACCCCCAGTGGTCAGACAAAGGGCACCAGATCATCTCAATCTCACTTCAGACATTAGCACCCCAGTACTCCACCATCAACACTCAGTCTATCTGAGATCTCAGTCCAGCTACCTAGTGAGTATAAATCCTATGATCAGCCTACATCAGTTGCCCAGCATTCACCATGAACTCAATCTCTCAATCTCCTCCTAGTCTTCTATCTCTCTACTCCTGCCTGCTATACCCCTCTCTCCATCAGTCCTGTCCAACCTACCATTCTATATCATATTAAAGTCACTCCCAGACAGTCAATCTCTGTATCCACCAGAACTACAGCCTCTTATAAACCCTGAACTCAATCCACATACTCCTCCCTTTCAGCCAGGCATTAGCATGATCCCATAGTTAGGAAACTCCAACTTTCTCCTCCATACTTCCCACACCAATCTGCTCACCCAATGTCTAATGTCCCCAATGTCCCCCATCCCCTTTCTGATCAGAATGTCTACTTGACCCTGCCATACTGCTATACTGCCCCATTCCTTCATCCAGTCCAGTAAGTCCAAGTCTATATCATAATTCATATTCTACAATAAGAAAAGATCTGTATCCAGCCCTCTCAACTAGCTAAAGAGATTCTATTATCTTATTGCACTCCTCAGTCCATTAATATTCAAAGAGAAGATTTTAGTTATACTGTTCATAGTTAATAACATTTATTGAGAGAGAGTGCCCACCCTACAATTCTAAACTCATTCTATCACTCTCAAGATCCAAGATCCTTTTCACTTCAATCTCCTCTGCCTCCCCCTACTGAGTCTCAAGTAATGCCAAGATCTACTGACAATCCACACTATCTACAGCCTCCATCTTTGACTAGTATTCCTTATACACCATCCACTACTTGTCCTGCCCCTTCTTTGGTCCCAACATGTAGGTCATGCAATCATTCATAATAGCCCTAAGTACTGCCTCTCTGGCATCATCTACTTGATAGACCTCTGCCTCCAGTAGTGCTTTTTTTTTTTTTTTTTATAGTTACTTGGACTCCATCTTTATTACCAGTCTATGAATAAGTATACATACATTGTTATTACCCACTACCCAATCCCCATAGAGGAGCCCCTTCTCACCTTCTCATGAATAAATATCACCCTCTCACCAACTACTCTAACTCTCCCCCCACTCTGTCTACAAATTTTCTCCACCAAGTGGCACATCCAACCACCCTACAGCCCCCAACCAAGCCACCAGCCTGTCAAGGTGTCTTCCATAAGACTATGCCACTGCAACAACTGGTCCCCTAAGCTCTGTCTCCTTCCATCTTCAAAAACAAATAGCCAGTGATTGGCCAGCCTCACCCAAATGACCAAAGTCCAGCCTAAGATAAGCCACTCCTTTTCTACCCCCCCTACCAATCGATCCCTCAAGTCCTCCCACCTCCCCCATACTTTAACTCCCCTACACCTTACCCCTAAGCGATCCCCAATGGCCCACCAAAAGTCCCCCAATACCTCATACTCTCCTAATCAATGTTCTGGCATCTGTACATAACTCCCTTCCTACCCTACATTATGGCACTCCTCACAGTCGAAGCAACCCCAATGATAAGGTGCCCCAAGCAGAAGTTGAGCATTACATTCCTCTGCAGTATGTGCCACCAGACCACCCAGTACTTCAGTGGCATCCACTTTCTCACTATGGCACTCCAGGTCCAAACACTATGCCAGTTCCACTCTTCTCCAATTCCAACTCCTTGCCAACCACTAGACCACAGATCTTGGCCCAGTCTCCTTTGGCATTCCATTCCATCACCAATGTCGAACTCAATTAAAGGAGTGCTGCCCAGCAGTATATGATCCCATCTCCACATTGCCAGGTCCCAAGCCACCTCCCCTTTATTCCTCTGCCAACGAATACCAATGTGGCACACCCCCTCTACTATCCCACACCAAAATCCTTTATATTGCAGTTGTTTAGTGTTCCAAAGTCCAACCAATGAGAGGAGATCGTGACTCGAGCCTCTTGGCAATGACCGCCTCTCCCAGATCTTCTGCAGCAGGGGAACCCAACCACCTCCACTCAACTCCACTGCCCTCTTTAGCCACTATGCTCTCAAGCAGTGTAGCTATTTTGGAAAGTCAACCAGCCAAAGACCATCTCTTGCCACTGGTAAGGACAAGGTCTCCCAACCAATCTGACTCTATCTGCCAGCCCAAATCCACCTCTTTGCCAACTTCATCAATCTCTTCACTACCCAGGCTGGGAAGTCCAGATGATAAGCCAGATACCACAACTTCAGCAGCCAGTAGACATTCAAAATTGAGACCTGCCCTGCCAGTGAAACATATCTTCCCCCCCAACCCCACAGGGCTTCGTCCCAGATTCCAATCCTCTACTCCCACCAAATTCTAGGCAGAACTGATCCATAGACTGACAAATAGATGCCCAAGTACTGCACTGCCTCACCAGTGGGGATGATTGTTCCTATAACCTCTCCTCCCACCAGGCCATTGCCTAGCACCATCATTTCATACTTGTGCCAATTCAGCTTAGCCCCAGAGTTCTCCTCATACTACTCCACTGTCTTCTTGAGCTCCTTGACATCTGCAATCTATCCCAAACCAACCACCATATCATCTGCAAAGGCCCCAACTTTCCACCTGATGTCAAAGATGGAGAGTCCCACTATCCTCTACCTAATTCTGTCCATTAGGGGTTCAAGGGAAAGAGCATATAAAATGGGGGACAGTGGGTCCCCCTGGGGCACCCCCCTACCCAAGGGGAACACTACCCCTCTATGTCCATTACATATGAGTGCAGCCCTACTCCCTTCCAGTAGGCTGACCATTGCTGACCAGAATTGGCATAGAACCCCTATTCTATCTAATATTTTACCAGCCAGACTCTCCACACCCAGTTGTAAGCCTTCTCCTTGTCCAAGAAGACTAGATGCCCATCCAGTCCACAAGCCCTTGCCCCTTCAATAACTCTATATACCCAGGCTGTACTATCCCTAATGAGCTGACCACCCACAAATTTCCTCTGCTCAACACCCACAACTTGCTGGGCCACCTTCTGTAGTCTTGCAACCACCACCTTAGTCACCAACTTTCTGTCCATATTTAGCAACATAATCGGTTGCCAGTTCTTCCAATCCTCATGTCTTCCTTTGTTCTTATAAAGCAGCATCACTAGTCCAAGATCTCCTGCTCTCCCACCCATCTCTCTATCTGTAGGATAAAGTCACACATTGCCATTATCTCTCCCATCACACCTGGGACTCCAACCATTCACTTCCAGAAGTCCCAGGGCAGACCATCCTCCCCAGGTGCCATTCCTTGTTGTCGTGATGAGAACCTAGTGGATCTCATCCTCCTGTACAGGTATCACCAGGTCACCTAGCCCCTCTGCTTGTGGTGGGTGCCAATCCTCCAATATTCAGTCAATGGTAGCAGCATCTGCCCCACCCTTCTCCACACTCCACAATCCACTCCATCACTCCTTCAATGATCCAAGAATGTCCTGTACACTATGCACTAGTACACTATCTGAGTTAAGTACCTCTTCCCACCATTGCTGTACCCTTCTTGCCCTAAGGGCCCTCATAAGAAACTTGGAAGGCCTCTCCCCTTCCTCCAGATCCTGCCAATGAAGCCATGCCACCAAGCTTTGTACCCTTGCCTCTTCCTCTTCCCGCAGCACCTATTGTAGTTCCCCAACCTCTATCTTCGCCCTCATTAATCTCCAATCTTCTTCTCTCTCCAATATTGTCAGCCTTGCCCACTCCTCCGGAAGCCTAGCCAATCTAGTAGAAGCCCAATGCACTCTTTGCCTTCTCTGCTTCCCTGCCTCCTTGCCAGCCTCACTCCAGTAAATCTTGGCCATCTCCTTCATCCTCATCCATCAAACCCCAACTGAGGCACCCTCCTACTGCCAGTTCTCCACCCTCAGCTGAATGTCTTTAGCCCACTCATCCCACTGGGTCTTGTCATCTAACAAAGAGGAATTTAGGTGCCAATGTCCAGGTCCATCCACACTTCCCCCAAAGCACCCCTGTCCCAAAAGCCCCCAGTGATCTGACCATGGACACCATTCCACCTCCAGCGACTTCCAAACGTCTAGGCCCCAGCAACTGGCCATCAGAATCCAGTTGATTCTTGTCCCCAGGCCCCCTGCCCAATGTGTATAAACCCTCCTATCCCCCCAGCACTCCCTACCAGTATCTACCAGCACACTTAGTCTTTCTACTTCCTCCCACCCCACCAGCCCTCCACTCCTGCTCTCAGCACCCCATCCTCCATCTGTTATATCCATCAGTATATCCCAAACCATATTGAAATCTGCCCCAAGCATATCCACCCCAGCCTCTGCCAGGATCCCACTCTCCTGTAGACCTTTCACCCAATCTATATACTCACCCCATACAGCAGGGCAGTAACAGGAGCCAACTGTAACTGGCTCTCAGCCTGCATGAATCCACTCACCCCAGACAAGTCTCTCCCCTCAGCTCCTCACATCCTGTATCTCCCCTCTGCCTTTCCGAACCAGAATCCTGACCTTGCCCTTCCAAATCGCCACATCTCCCCATTCCTTTGTCCATTTCATCCTATCAGAATTATCCTCACACCTGACATCCTACAAGAGGAAGAGATCAGCCTCCAATCCCTTCATCCAAGTAAAAATGTTCCTATGTCTAATAGTGCTCTATAACCCATTCACATTTAGAGAAAAAATGTTGGTTGTACTGTTCATAATTAAATACATTATGTTATTAATCAATCTCTACTGCTCTATGTTCATCTTCTCCTGTGCCATATCCAGATTATGTTCTGCAGTCACCTCCTCCTCTTCAGCCCTCTGAGCCTCCAATCCAGCCAGCAGGTCATTCATCTCTCCATCTGCCTTCTCCTCGAACTCCTCCCAGTATTCTAGGCAGGCCTCCTGCCAGAGCTGCAATCTATGACACTTGTTCCAGCTGTATTCAGCCCTCTCCCCAGTAATGACTGCCATCTCTGCCTCCCTCTCCTTATCCACCTCATACCCTTCCTCCTCCAGGTACACCATAAGAATTTCTGCCTTCAATGCCTTCATCACTCCATCCTCCTGCAGTATCTATGCCCAATGCTCATCACCCATCACTCTCAAGTCCACCTCCCCCAACTCTTCTGCCACCAGGTTATTCATCATCCAGCATATCTAAAGTAGGTTCCCCACCTCCTTCCCACCTGGAGTCGCTGGCCTCCCTCCATCCAGCATTGTGGTGTCAGCCCCAGTGCTTGCAGACTCATCCCATACCTCTGGGACATCCATCAGTTCCTCCTCTCCAGCCGCCACCACTTGTCCCCCATTTGCCATCTCCAGAACACCAAATTGCACCCTCTGTGCCCCCCACATTGGTACATCCTCCACCACCCTGTTTTGGGAAGCTGGGCCTTGCCTGATAAGAGGGGTAGGGGTAGGGAAGTCCTCCCAGTCTACCTCCCAAACCTCTAGCATACTATCAGCATATGGGTCATTACCAGATTTCTCCTTATCCTCCCCTGTATCCTTCCCAGCCTCCCCCCCCCCCTCTCTGGCCCAGACACTTGCTTTGGCTCCCCCTGTGCCCTTCACCTTACTCATATCCTCCAGTGGTCTGTTGTCCAGCTTAGCCAGCAGCTCCTTCTGTCTCTTATGCCCCTGAGCCCTTTCCCACTGCTCCTTGTCCACTCAAATCCACTTTCTATCCACTACCTCCAAGTGTGTCGACTCAACAAAAGCCTCTCAAGCCTTTGCTCGCCACTCTATAGTACCACTCAACTCTTCTAGCACTTCTAATAAATCCTCCTCCTCCTCCTCCCTCCCCTTTACCCTTGTCACCTTGTACAAGATCACTCCCCAGACCATCACCAAAGGCCAGTCCCTCACCTTCCTGGTAGCTTCTTTCCCAGCCAGCTGAATTCTCACATCCACATCACCAGTCCTGAGCAAGGTCCCTTCCCAGACCCTGAATCTGATATCCACCACCTCTCTATATTCTGCTATGACTTCCTCAACTCTCCTTCTCATCTCCACTACTGTCACTGTGGGCACTCCTTTCACCTGCAGTTGGACCACCCTGGGATCCCACTGCAGACAATGTACCATTAGAACACACACCTCCCCAACTACCAATCTAACCTTCAGCACCTCCTCCAGTGGTTCAGCCTCCTCAAAACCCACCTCCACTCCCTCTAGTCCCTTCAAAAACTTCATGGACGTAGCTTCTGCCACCTGCTTAGTGATGAGCCCCAGTATCATTTTCGCTATCACTGCTAAGCCCTGGAAGCACAGTGTAACCACAAATGCCAAGATTGATTTTTTGAGTAGCGGGGCCACTGCCAGGCCTGTCATGCCATCTGCCAAATCCCCTTATCTTCTAAGCCTCAGCTGCTCAGCCTTGCCATCAGCTGTCACATCTGGATTTTTTTCCAGATTGATAGTCCTGTCGCCATCAGCAGTCACACTCCCCCCAGCTGCTACTCCCCCAGCTCCACTGCCCCCCCTTCCAAGGGCTACTCCCCCATGTACTGCTGCCTTCTCGGTCTCCTTGCCCCTACTCAGCCAGCTCTCCAGCCCTGATGCCTGCTGTCTCTCCTTCACTGTCTCTACAAAGCTCACCCTCTCAGACCCTTGGCCTCTACCACTACCTCTACCCCTTCCATGTCTACCTGCCAGCAGCCTCCTCATGCCTCCCCCCAGGCCTGGGCCCCTCCCCACCTGCTGCCAGTCAAAAGTGCTTAGGCCACCCTGCGTAGTACACACCTCAGATTGCCTGTCACTCGCCATGTTGTTAGTCTCTTTTCTTCAAAAATGATATTGTAAGTACTTTCCAAAGGTTGTGTAACCTGAATAGTACTGGAGAAAAGGCCGTGCCTCTAGTAGTGCCACTATAATTTCATTGCAGATCTTCCTTAGTACCTTCTAGAATTTCACCCAGTACCTCTTGCTTATCACCCAAAAGTCCTCTCCCTCCAGCTCTTCTACTGCCATATTCTCCAGTGTCTTCCATAGCTACTTCTCTCATCCACAGCTTCCTCAACCCCCTTGGCCACCCCCTTTGCCCCCTCCACCTACCCTCCCACAGTATTTCTCCTTGCCAACTCATCTCAATCCTCCTTCAGCACATTCTGCAGTTTCTCCTCCCCTGTAGCCCCCCCAGGTATGCTATACTGAGGGTGCTCCCCCTCAACCATCTCTGTATACTCCATGATCTCACTCACTCTGGAACCTCCTCTCACTCCCTGAAGCACCTCTGGGGTCACTCCTTTCTCCTCTGCTCAGATACTCACTCATGAACTAATATCTCCAGCAGTGGACCTCTTTACTGGCCCTCCTCCCAACTTCACCAATAGCTTCTTCTGAAATTGCCTCTCCTGTATCTTCTTCCAGAGAACCCAGTCCATCTGCACCTTCTTACCATTGACCACCTCAACTATCATTCTAGTCTCATGCTCTTTTCAAGCCTTCTGCCTACTCTTGACTGCCCCAACCATATCCTCTAATATCTCTAGCAAACCCTCCTCCTCCTTCTGTATTCCCACTACCCTCAATACCTTGTATTCCACCAGTCTCCACCTCAACACCACTGGCTAGTCTCTCTCTTTTCCAGTATTCTCCTTCCCTGCCAGCCTCATTCTAATGTCCATATCTCTAGTTCTGAGTACTGTTTCCTTCTAGACTCAAAATCCAATATCTACAACATCTCTATACTCCTTAACCACATCAACAACCAACTGCCTAGCCATTCTCTTCCTGATAGTTGGCAAGTCAACCACCACCAATTGCACTACCCAGAGGTCTCAGTATATATATCTTGCCATTGGGACTACCACTCCCCCAAACACCAGCCCTTTTTCCAATACCTCCAACTATATCTCCTCCTCCTCAAAGCCTACCTCTATTGACTCAAGCTTCTTCAGAAACTTCATGAAGGCTGCACCTTTCACCTCCTTCACCAAGAGCCCCAGAACTATCTTTGCCATTACTATCAGGTTTCAGAAGTACATTATGACTACAAATTCAAATCTCAGCTTCTTGAGTAATGGTGTTACCACCAACTCCATTATACTATCAGCAATATCACCAGGCCTCATGCCCATCCCTTGACTCAGTCCACTATCAGCAGTCTCATTAAGATTTTTTTCCAGATTGCCAATCACACTCCTATCAGCAGTCAATCTATCAGCCCCTACACTATCAGCCCCCCTTCTCTGGCCTCCCAGAGCAGCTCCCCCTTCTCACCCAGTAGCTGCCTTCCTCTTCCCCAGCTCCAGCCATCCCTCTAGTCTATTTACCTGAGCTCTCATCTTGACCTTATTGGCAAAGATCAGCCATTTGCTCTCCTGCTACCTCATTCCATCTCTTCAACCACCACTGGCCCTCCATCCCTTCAGAGAGACACTTGGCATCCCCTAACCTTCACCTTGATCCTGCCCTACATACTGTCAGTCAAAGGTGCTGGGGCTGCCCTGCTCCATACACTCTCTAGAATACTCATTACTCACTATGTTATTAGTATCTTTTTACTGAAAACATTGTTTGAAGTATTGTCTGAAGTTTGTGTAACCTGAATATTACTAGAGAAAGATCTCAATGATATCATCTCTGATGAAGTAGTTATCTAGAAAGAGTGGTTCTTCAATTATATTGCCTTGATTATTTATGTAGTAGTATATTGAAGCCATATTACTATCCCATAGAATGGCATCATCTGCCTCATATACTAGATATAGTATTGGTGGTTAAAGAAGGGGTATATTGTCTTTATCTTCATCAGATTTACTATCAGTGTACCTTCAGTAGATTATGGTAGTATGTGTTGCAGAATTGTAGTAAGCTGATAGTTATTCTTTATCTCCCTCATACTTGGGAGATGGGGTTGTTGATTCTATCTCAAGGATTGTCTGGAGGTATAGATTACATTCACTGCTCTCTTCATTGTAGTTATAGTAGTCAGGTATGAATGCAAGTTAGTACTTATACCAGTGGTCATTATTCTAGTAGGTCTCATATATAGTTATAAACTATTGCAAGTTTATCAGTAAGGTTGGTAGAGTGATCAAGATTGGCAGTGACTCTTGACTGGAGGTCATATTAGTATCAAAGGGATCATTATCTTCTGCTTCATCATTGTGAAATTAGATTATAATCCTTTATAATATATCTAACTTGGGGCATTTGCAGGATATAATTATCTGGATGTGAGAAGACTCTGTCAGTAGTTTGGGTATTGTAACATGCCTGACTCAATGGAGGCAAATTACAAGGTTGGGGGGGGGGTTGGTGTAGTTTGGCTTGAGCCCCCAGTTACTTTGTTAAAAAGCAACAAAAAGTTCTAAGATTTCTGAGGTCCTTATTGGTGTTTAGTGGTATAATAGTCAATCTGGATACAACAGTTGATTTCATCAGGTTTTCTTATTGGGACAGTTCTCTGGGTATAGCAGCAGTTTGTGAATGGGTTTCTGTCTTGGGTCAACTGGGAATTGGTAGAATTTCGTGTGTAGCACAACGATCTCTGTGTGATCTCTGTGAAGCACGACGATCTCCAAAAGTATGCAATTTCTGAGTGATGGTCTTGTGTAGCATGGCAGGTTCCTTATACGTGACGATCTGGTAATTTGGCGGATTCCTTATGTAGTTTGGCGGGCAACTTGGGTGTGGATTCTCCTGAAACGCCTCACTGGGAATTATGGGGGCAGCGGATTTTTCTGAATCAGGTTCACTGGGAACTAGGGCTGTTAAATGGTTTGAAACCAAAAGGTTCAAACCGGTTTGAACCGCGTCGGTTTGGTTCGATTCGGTCAGTGGTTTCAAAACGATTTGTATCTTTATTTCCCATTTGCATAAGAATAAATAATATAAAGAGTTCCTGTATGAGTTTATATATTCGGAATCGGCTACTTGACTTGAAACAGTAAAAGAACTCAGTCTCTTTCAGTAAAAAGTACAATCCTCAAGGTGTCAGCCATTTGATCTGAACGTTTAAAATTTAATAACTTCATGAAACTACACCCAGTCTTAATGTCTTTGATCCTGTTTGAAAGCTATGAATATTGGCTTTCAGGCACATTTTATTTCGATGAAATCGGATCTGTTTTCATAGAGCTATTGCACTTTAAAAAAACTCGGGTCGATCGCCGTTTGAAGAGTCAACCCGCCATCTACCTGAGTTTTTTAAAGTGCAATGGCTCGATGAATACACATCCGATTTCATCGAAATAAAATATGCCTGGAAGCCAATATTAATAGCTTCCAAACAAGAGCAAGATTATTAAGATTGGATATGGATTCATGGAGTTATTAAATTTTAAAGGCTCAGGTCGATAGGTGGACGTTACTACTCATGACTGAGACAAGCCATGCAATGATGATAGCACCCGAAACGAAGACAGCTATTCAATGCCTGAAACCAATACATCCGAAACCAATATGCCCGATACCTAAGTGCCTAAGACATTCCTGCGTTCATTGACCTGTGGTCTCTCATGAGCCGCTAATTTACATCTTTTACAAAAAACACTTATGTAACAAAATGAGTGCCTCCCGAAGCAGCGTTTATCACCACTTTACGAAATTGGCCAATGGCTCAAGGCAGTGCAACTATTGTCCTAAAGAGAAGATTTATCAAGCCAGTAGCGCTACATCTACCTTGTGGACTCACATCAAGAAATGTAATCCCGAAAAGATGACCAAGGAAGGGGAAACTGAATTGCCTCTTACCCAGCAAGAGCATGAGACTATTACAAGTAGTTACATTACATGGATAGTCAAAGATCTTCAACCATTCTCAACTTCCGATAATGAAGACTTCAAAGCCTTCATAAAGCACCTGAATCCAAGATATTATATTCCTTACCATCAAACTACTCATAAACTAGTGATGGAGAAATTTGAATCTTACAAAGGGCATATTCAACATACTCTATACCATAAAGCAGGAGCTATATCTTTGATGTGTGATCTCTGGACCTCAGGATCCATGGATAGTTATTATAGAGTAACAGCACATTTCATCAATTCAAATTGGAAACTCCAGTCAATCATTTTGGATGTTTGCCCTATACCACATCCTCACACTGATGAAACAATAAAGGACATTCTTTTGATGACTATTACAGAATATTGTATCATAGATAAGTTTCTGGTACTTGTCACTGATAATGCCTTGAATATGACTCATGGCTTTAACTTACTTATAGAAATCATCCTCAGCAAATATGAGAGAGAAATATACCATATCAGATATGGTGCACATGTTATCAACCTTGTTGTTCAGAATGGCTTGAAGAATTTATTTGATGTAGAGGAAGAATTTGATGAGGATAACCCCAACAGCCCACTTATGAAGCTTCACCTTTGTGTGAATACAATCTAGAGGAGCTCTAAAATCATTAAAGAATTCAAACAGTGCTGCAAAGACTACGAGATTGAGTATTATGAACTTCCCCATAATTGTCTAACAAGGTGGTCCTCTATATTTACCATAATCGATACTGTTATCCTCCAAAAGGTAGCCCTTCAGCTCTTGTTTATCCAGTCCCAAACAAAGAACATCAGCAATGCACTTGAGTCAAATGAGTAGAAGGCCCTCGAAATACATGTTGAAGTTTAAAAATCTATGCCAAAGCCACCAAAGCTCTCTCAATGTATTCAGAGCCAATACTTCATAAAGTTGAAGAAATTTATTCTCTTATAAAGAAATATCTAAATGATAAATAGATCCTAGCATATAGAGCTATGGCAAGCAAACTTCAAGAATATACTACTAAGCTTTCAAACATACACTGGTTAGCACAAGTACTACATTCTGGTATAAAACTAGAGAAAGATGACAAGAAATATAAGTTGAAAATCAGCAACCTTAAGGAGTATACAGACCTCATTGCTTAAGCTATCTTCAGCACCCCACAGGGAGCTCTGATATTCCTGCCATCCCCCAAAAAGAAGAAACCAGTGCAAAAGTTTCATGAGCTGGTTAGTGAATCTATTGTCATAGAGAGAAGTGCTTCAGTGAAGAATTATAATATGAATGTGAACAATGAAATCAATCACTACCTTTCAACTACTAATAGAGATAGCAGCAACAATCCTCTCAACTGGTGGCAGCTAAATGAAAGCTAATTTCCAACACTAGTGATCATGGCTTGGGATATTTTGATAATTCTGGCTTCTGGTATTCTCTGTGAACAGCTTTTTTCAATTGCTGGCAATACTATCACAAAAAACTACAACTCACTTTTGCTGAAGAGTGCTCAGGCAGTGTTGTGCCTTTATTCTTGATTGTCATTTACTGAGTCTACTGATAAAGTGTAAAATGTAGAAATTGATAGTTGTTAAAGTTGTTCTGTTATAATTACTTGAGGCCAATCAGTGATCATATTAAAAGAAAGAAGAGTTGTTGACATACTCCTCAGGTTATTTGAGTGGCATACCCCCTCATCTCTTTTGAAAAGCTGAATAAAAGAAAAAAGCATATACTTTAGTTAAGGCACTATTTTGAACTCTCCTCTTTTTTAAAAGCTAAAATGAGCAGCACATACTCCTCTTCAAAAAGCCCTTTTGAATAGCTTAATAAAAGAAATATATATATATCTTAGTTAAGGCACTGTTTTGAATCCAAAAAGCTGAGCACCCTCTCTTTTTGAAAAGCTGAATAAAAGGAATATATATATATATATCTTAGTTAAGGCACCATTTTGAACCCTCTCCCTTTCAAAAAGCTGGAATGAGCCACAAGATGAGATAAGCACACACCCTTCCCTCCTTCAAAAAGCTGGATAAAAGGAATATATATTCACCTTATTTAAGGCACTGTTTCAAACCCTCTCTTTTGAAAAGCTGAAATGAGTAGCACACACTCTTCTTTCAAAAAGCTGGATAAAAGGAATATATATATATATATCTTAGTTAAGGCACCATTTCAAACCCTCTCTCTTTCAAAAAGCTGGAATGAGTAGTGAGATGAGGCTAGTATATACCTTCTCCTCCCTTTCAAAAAGCTGGATAAAAGGAAAAAGTATATAATTATATATCTTAGTTAAGGTACCATTTCCTCCCCTTTTCAAAAAGATGAAATGAGCAGTGCACCCTCCCCTTTCGAAAGCTGAATAACAGGAATATATATACATATACATATCTTAGTTAAGGCACCATTTCGAACCCTCCCCCTTTTGAAAAGCTAGAATGAGCAGCAAAATGAGGCAAGCACACACTCTTCCCCCCTTTGAAAAGCTGAATGAGCAGCATACCATCTTCTTTTGAAAAGCTAGATAAGGGAATATATATATGCATACCTTAGTTAAGACACCATTTCAAACCCTCTCCCTTTTGAAAAGCTGAAATGAGCAGCATACCCTCTCCTTTCGAAAGCTGGATAAAGGAATATATATATACCTTAGTTAAGGTGCCATTTTGAACCCTCTCCCTTTCGAAAAGCTGGATAAAAGGAATATATATATATCTTAGTTAAGGTGCATCTTTCTCCAGTAACATTCAGGTTACACAATCCTTTGGCAACACTTTCGACACAGTTTCTGGAGACAAGCTACTAGTTTCATAGCAACCAACAAGTATCCTGAGGTGCATACTGGGCAGGATGGCCCAGAAGCATTCGAATGGCAGCAAGTGGGGAGAGGCCCTGGCTTGGGGGGAAGCATGAGGGGCCTGTTGGTGGGAGGACATGGTGGAGGAGGGGGCAGAGCTGGAGGTCAAGGGTCTGGCAGAGTGAGCTTTGCAGAGAAAGTGAAGGGGGGTCAGCAGGGAGCCAGACTGGAGAGCTGGCTGAGGGGGGGGAAGGTGCCGGTGAGGGCTTCTAGGCAGCAACC
>RBNI01001278.1:0-23306 GCA_003990745.1 Jimgerdemannia flammicorona | reverse complement strand
GCGGTTGTAGATCTCGGTGGTCATGTTTGTGTGTTTTGGAAGTTGTGGTTGTTATTTGTTTTGGTTCTCTGTTTCGATGTGTCTTGGGGCTGGGTATATATGCATTTGTTCTGGATTGGTAAGATTCCGTTTGTGTGAATCTTGTGTTCCGTGACTTCGTATTGACTCAGCTTTGTGCACTGTGACTTCTGTTTGACTCAGCTTCGTGATCTTGCAGGTGATTTCCAGATTTGTTTGGAGGTCGCGTGTGATTTCTGTGGCTTAGAGGTTGTGCGCTTACAAATACTAATAAAGATTGAGAGAGAAATAAAATAAAATTCTTTCACGAAGCCTTACAAAAATGTAAAAATAAAGAAAAATTTGATTGATCTTTTCAGTATAGAAATATAAGACAGTATGGCAGTGACAGATGAGATAGGATAACCATTTATTGCTCATAATATAAAATTATATTAGATTGAGATGTCACCACTTATGAAGGCAGTTGCAGGCATAAATGTTCCCAATGTCATAATTGCCACAAACAAATCAAATCTGGAGAACAAAATAAACATTTTACTTAAAAACTAGATAATACCCCCAGTTATATTTGTTCCAAAAATACCAAAGAGACTGAACTAGTTTGTTATATGTGTGACAAAATCGAACTTCTCAAAAAAGGAATGCTTAAATCCCAAATCTCTACAAAAGATAGGATAACTGCTGGTATGGTTTTAAGACCAAATGCTAGAGGTCATTCATCACTATGTACCAGATGTCATATTGAAAATTTTAAAAAAATAACTAGATAAGAATGATCAGAAATTTTACCTGTGCTTTAGGATATTGTTAGAAAAGTTGACAAGGTATGTAATTCAGAGAGTTATAAAATTAGTATACCAATAGGACTAATTGCTGCCCAAAACCCACCTCATTTTTATATGTGAATTGTTCCTAAATATAAAGAAAATTATAGAAGTTTAGGAATTAAAGAAGCTTTATAAAAAGCTTTATCGCCAGAAGAGGCTGAGAAAGCAAAAAAGTTTTTCAAGCAATAGAAGATAATACTGTCATTGCTGAGAGAAGCAAAATTATTGTCAAATTATACAGTGAAATAGGAGGTATAGTAATCTCTACCAAAAATCACTTGCCTAATGATATCAATATGGTTGACCAAAAAACTTGAGACCAAATTGGAGAAGTCTGTCAAGAACTTATACAAAAAATGAAATCTGAATCATTTGCCACTGATTCAGTAATTAGATGAGAACTTAAAGAAAAAGCTTCAAAAATATGAATGAAAGAAGTGGAAATACCTATAATTTATAGCCAAACTTATTCTACATCTGAATTTGTAATAAACCTGTTTCCCAGATTCAAGTTGCAAAAATGATAAAGACAATATAGACCCACAAAAGGAGGTCAATTTCTAAAAACTATGGATGATGAATGAATGGTAGAAAAAATAAGAGATTCTGAAACTTATTATACAATCTGAAAAGGAGATAAAGATTATTTAAAACATAAAGAAGAAGGTACCCATCTTCCTTCACTTATTTCAGAAAAAGAGATGAAAAGAAAAAATAAGATTGCAGAAGTATGAGTTCAAATTAAACAATTAGAAAAAATTAATAACCAAACTGCTGAACAAGAATACAAATTACAAAGCAAAAGAGCAGAATTAACTAGATTAGAATCTAACTAAACCAACAAGCAAAAACAACCTATCAATGAATTTTCTTGAATTGGATTAAGAGTAGTTTTAATTATGATTATGGGAATAAGTGCTTATTTGCTAGTTAAGGAATTTATTGGTAATAGAAAAAGAAAATAAAAACTATATTGGCTTGGGATAAGTAATTCTTTAAATTCATTTTGGACAAAGGAACAAATATTGTGATAAAGATATTTCTAACATTTCAGTTCCATAGGAAGAGGCCTAAGTACCAGAAATAACAAAACTTTGATTTTTTCTATAGTTTGAGAAGTGGTGGATTTACTAGTCTTCAATAATTTGAATTCTTGGAAAGGACCATTTGCAGCTTCTTGAGCTTTGACCACACCTAGATTAGTACTGGTGAAAAGAAAGTGTTGAAACTTTTGCAAGCCAGGTAATTTTTTAAAATAAGTTTCTAAACCACTTATAATGTTGTAATATTAAAAGTCTTTATCACCATTATAATGTTGAGTTTTATTTAGCCCAGTAATGCTGGATTTTTTTACCACTTCAACCACATGATCTACACAATCTACCATGATCTTATGATAAAGTCTTTTGATCAGTCCAAAACTACTATCACATTTGAATTTAATATGGCCAGGAACCATAAAGTTCAATTCAATACTTTCATAATAACCAGCAATCACCAGGTACAGGTAGAATCAAAGAGTGATATTATTTTTGTTCTGTCCACCTGCATTGTCACAAGTAATTTTTAAATGCTTTTCACCTCTATTCAATTGCTTAATTCTGTCAAAGACTAAGCTAAGCATACTATTTGGACCTTTTCCAAGGAGTTCATTCTCATCTAGTACATAATTAATTTGTTTATGAATCACCTCATCTTGGATACTAAATAAATATACTTTACCAATTTGTTGATCAGAATGAGGAATATGGACATTTTGAGCTCAGTCATAACTATAATGAGTGATAGCATCAATGTTGCAATATTGAGTCTCAGCATTTGTCAGTAAATGTTTGATGAGTTTTCTTTATTCTTCTGCCAACTTGGTATTTTTGTTATAATAATTTCTCTCTAGTTTGACTTTAGCCAGATGCTCTTTATATCTCTTTAATAGATCTTGAGCCTCTTCCTCTTTATGAGCTTTGAACTGTAAGTCATTTCACAAATGCTGGCAAGTATCACATAAATTGGTCCTCAGACTCATGATTTGAATATACAGGATTAACTAGTGCCATAATTTGTGGAATGCATCATACTTGAGATTATGCAATTTATAAAACTAAGAGCTGATCATCTCTTTTCAGTAATATTTGGGTGACACAAACTTCAGACAATACTTTCGACAATGTCTTCAAGTATTGGTATTATCAATATGATAAGTAACATGCATTCTGGTGAGCATACTGGGCAGGGGGGCCCCAGTGCCTTTGACTAGCAACATGTGAGGGGGGGGTCAAGGTACTGGTATTGGCATGCCAAGTGCTTTGATGAGGGGACATGGGGCTGGGGGGGGGTGGCAGAGAAGGTGTAAGGCTACATGGAGGAGGGAGGATGACCTTTGTGGAGAAAGTCAGGATGGGAAAGCAGGTGATGGGGCTCAATGGCTGGCTGGAGCTAGGAAAGGCATCTGCTACCACGAGTGGCAAGGAGGCCTCTCCACTTGGGGGTCAGCATAGTGGGGCTGGAGGTGTAGTGGCTGAGGCAGGGACTGCTGATGACAGTGTGACAGGTAATCTGGAAAAAAATCCAGATGTGATAGCTGATGGGAGACCTGGACAGGGGAGCAGCATGAGACCTGAGGATCTGGCTGATGGTATGACAGGCCTCATGGTGGCCCCGTTACTCAAAAAATCTAGATTGGAATTCACCATCACACTGTGCTTCCATGGCTTAGCAGTAATGGTGAAGATGGTGCTGGGGCTACTGGCTAGCAAGGTGAAGGGTGCAGCCTTGGTTAAGTTCTTGAAGAAGCTGGAGACAGTCGAGGTGGGGTTTGAGGAGGAGGGTTTGCTACTGGAGACAGTGGAGAAGGGGGTAGTGGTTGGAGGGATTTCAGTGCCAATGGCAAGGTGTATACATTGGGATCCCTGAGTGGTTCATCTGGTGATTGTGAATTTGCCGACTGTGAAGAAGGAGGAGGTGAGGAAGCTGGTCACAGATGTGGTGAAGGAGTATGGCGAGGTGGTCGACATTGAGTTTAGAGTATGGGAGGGGACTGAGCTTAGGACAGGAGATGTGGACATATGGTTGAGGCTGTTTGGGATGGAGAATACTGGGAAGGCTAGGGACTGGCCAGTGGCACTAAAGTGGGGCCCAGTGGAGTGCAAGGTATTGAGGATGAAGGGGTCAGAGGAAGATGAAGAGGACCTGCTGGAGGCACTTGAGGACCTAGCAGGGGCTGTGGAGAGGAGGCAAAGGGCTTGGAGGGCCTATGAGACTAGGATGGTAGTGGAAGTGATCGAGGGCAAGAAGGTGCGAATGGACAAGGTACTCTGGGAGAAGGCAAAGGGGCAACAGCTGCAGAAGGATTTGCTGGCCAGTTTGGATGGGGGCCAGAAGGCAGGGGATATGGAGGGAGGTGATGGAGTGAGTGCCAGCATCTGGGCAGAGGCTGGGCGGTAAGGGGGGAAGCTGATGGTGAGTAGGGGACAGGGGCCGGAGGGAGGTAGTAGTGGATATGGTGATAGTGGATAAAAATCAGATCCAGTATGGTATTCCCGAGGTGGGAGAGGGGGAGTTGGAGAATGTGTCAGAGGATGGTTGGGATGAGTCTGTGCGAACTGAGGAGAGGAAGGAGGGAGAGGCAGATTTGGCACAGGCAGCAGAGGTAGTTGGGGGGGAGAAGTGGCTGTTGAGGGTGCTGCAAAATGTGGCAGCTGAGGAACTGGGAGAGATCAATTTCCAGGTGATCAGTAAGGACTTCTGGGAGAGAGTGCTGCAAGGGGAGGAGGTTGTGAGGAAGTTGAGAGATGAGATGATGGCAGCTCTTCTGGAGGCAGAGGAGTATGAGGTTACTGAGGCAAGGGAGGCCATGCTCTTGGGTATTGCCAATGAAAGGGCAGCTTATCTGTGGGGGCCACGGAAGGGACTGGCAAAGTGGCAGGTAGTGTGCGAGGAGTACTGGGCATCAATGGAGATAGTGGATGGTGAGGACTGTGCGGAATTGTTGGCAGCTCTGGACAAATAGCAAAATGTGGAAGATGAGATTGCGGCGGAACATAACCTGGATCTGGCTGGAGAGGAAGTGAGTATGGAATTGTAGATGTGGAGATATTAATACTCTCAAATACTTTACTATGAATAGTACAACCAATATTTTTTCTATAAACATCAATGGGCTTAGGGAGACTGAGAGGTGACATATGATTTTTGGATGCTGAAGAAACTGGAGGTGGATCTTTTCTTACTTCAAGATGTGCAGTGTGAGGGGGAGGAAGATGGCCTGGAATAGATGAGAGAGTAGGGTGGGGTGGCAGTTTGGCAGAGTAAAGTGAGAATCCTGGTTAGGAAGGGGAAAGGGAATATTATGGACACTGGACATTGGGGTAGTAGATTAGTGTGGGGGACATGGTGGAGGCCTGGATGGAACTCAATTGTGGTGGGATCTTGTTATTACCCAGCTGAGAGGGGGACTCGAGTGGCATGGATTAGAGATCTGTGGGATTCTGGGCTCTTGGTTGAGGCTGGGGTGGATTGCCTGGGGGGTGATTTTAATATAGTACAGGAGAGTAGGCTGGACAGAACTGATGGGGGATAGGGTATGGCAGGAAGGAGTGGGGGATTGGAGGACTGGGAAGAGGTGGAGAGACTCAGCTCACTGGTGGATGCCATACAACTTCAGGATAGAGATCGATGTCTATATACTCACTGGGTGGGAGGACTGGGTACTAGGATTGATTGGATTCTGACTGCTGAGTATTGGGGTAATACAGTTTGAGAGACGATGGAGGTTGAGTGGTGTCCTTGATCAGATCACTGGGGTATTCAGGGAGGTGGGAGGTTTGGAGGGAGCAGAGAGGGGCCAGGACATTGACATATGAACTCTTCGCTGCTGGATGAGATGGACCTATGGAATGCATAGATAGTGGTGGTACAATCCAAGGTTAATAATTAGAGGGAAGCCAGGATGAGGATTGGAGATAGGTGGCATAGACTGAAATCTGAAGCTCAGAGGTACTGGGGGGAAGTGGGGAAGGAGCAAGGTGCTCAGCAGAAGAGACAAGTCTGATGGGTATCTAGGAGACTAGAAAGACTACTTCTGAATTGGGCTGGGCTACTGGAGGAGGAGGAGGTATTGGACTGGAAGGCTAAGTGGGCTAAGCTAGAAGTAGTGGAGCTGCAGGATTTGTTGAGGAAGGAGGAAGTGATGCAGGCTCAGGCCATGGCAGCAAGGCTATGGTGGCAGGGATTAGAAGAAGGAGAAAGGCCCACAAGGTTTCTATCCCATCTCCTTCATGCTAGGGGAGCGAGACACTAGTGGGAAGGAGTCCTTAATGAGGAGAGAGAGATGGTACTAGGTGTGCAGGGGATCCTTGGCTAGCTGAGCGCCTGCTGGAGTAACCTCTGGAGTGAGGAGGAGGGAGGGGAGGTGGCGCAGGACATTGAGCAGCATCTGGAAGAGTGGTACCCGAATCCTGCAGCAGGGTTGGGGGATCTTGGCCAACCAGTTTTGAAAGAGGAGATCCTTCGAGTTCTGGCATCAACAACCCTAGAAATGGTGCCTGGGGAGGATGGTTTGCCTTGGGACTTTTGGAAACATATGGCATCAGTAGAGGAGGCTCTGGAGGAGATGTCGCTGATGTGTGATGTGGTCATCAGTACTGAAGAGTAGATTGGAGGGCAGCAATTGAGGCTGGTGTCTCTGCTATATAAGGACAAAGGGTGTAAGGAGGACTGGAAGAACTGGAGGCCAATTATGCTGCTGGATATAGACTGCAAGCTGGTCACCAAAATCCTGGTGGTGAGGCTGCAGGGTGTGGCTCAACAGGTGCTAGAGAAGGAGCAGCAAGGCTTTGTGGGGGGCCGACTGATCCAGGATGGCACAGCATGGGTTCATGGTATCATTGAAGGTACTCAGGCTGCCAGTGTGGATGGCCACTTGGTCTTTCTGGATCAGGAGAAGGCCTATGATAGGGTCTGGAGAGTATGGTTAGAGAAGATACTGGAGCACATTGGGGTATCAGTAGGTATTTATTGGTCACTCATTGGATTACTGGAAGGGAGTAGGGCTGCGATTCTAGTGAATGGACACAGGGGAGCTTCTTTCCCCTTGGGGAGGAGGGTGCCTCAGGGGGATCTGCTGTCACCTATCCTTTATGCCTTCACCCTGGAGCCTTTGTTGGATCAGATCTGGTGCAGAGTTGGTGGACTGAATATCTTGGGCATCAATTGGAAGGTGGGGGCATTTGCAGATGATATGGTAGTTAGGTTGGGTTCGGTGGCAGATGTGGCTATGCTCAAGGAGACAGTTGAGTGGTATGAGAGGTGTTCTGGGGCGAAACTCAACTGGCACAAGTGTGAGACAATAGTCCTTGGGGAAGGAGTCATAGGTGGAGACGTTATTGGAACAATTGTTCTGGCTGGAGAAGTGGTATGGTACTTGGGTATCTATTTCTCAGTATATGGCTCTTTACTTCCCAAGGAGTAGTGGGAGTGTAAGCTGGTAGAATGGGAGAAAGTACTGATGAGTTGGGGTGGTAGACAGGTGTCACTGGCAGGAAGGGTAACTGTCCTGAATGTGTACTGGATGCCAAAGCTTTGGTATCTGGGCTACCATTTGGACTTCCCTAAGTGGGTGGTTAAAAAGCTTCTCAAGTTGGTCTGCTCTTGGCTCTGGGCTGGATGCCAGAGTCAGATTGGTTGAGAGGTACTAGCACTGCCTGTGGATCGTGGAGGACTTGGCCTGGTGGACTTTTCCAAGAGGCTACTCTGCTTGAGGGTATGGTGGATGAAGAGAGCCAGTGAGTTGAGAGAAGGAGAATGGGTACCCCTTATGCAGCATTTGTGGGAGGCAAGGGTGTTGCCAAGGGGTGGTTCTAGTGATCTACTGTCCTTGGTGGCCTTGGATGGTAGTCAGAGGATGAGATACAAAGGATTCTGGTGGGGAGTGGTAGATGGGGCCCATCACATTGGGATCTGTTAGCAAGGTACTGAAGGAGATGAGGACTGGGTCCAGCGATGTGGAGGTGGAACAGGCTCTTGATGGGAGAGAATCTGGTTGAGGACTTTCACTTAGAGGAGGGAATAGAGTGCCTTAGGGGTCTGGGGCAGGACCTTTGGCTGGAGACCTGGGATTGGGGAGAGATGGGACTGGGCAGGCGTCTGATCATAGATCAAGATTGTATTGAGGTAGCTCCTGCCAAAACTCTGGGTAGCATGGTAGAGGCTGTTGCATCAAAATGCGATGCTAAACTTTAGGGCAGGTCATCTGGTGGATGGCAGGGTCTTTGATTGTGAGGAGTGTTATAATGTAGGGCAGAAGAGAGGGGTGGTGTAGACTTCTGAACATTAGCTAGAAGAGTGCGAGAGTATGGAGAACTTTTGGAAGATAGTTGTGGAGAGGTTGGGAGTATCGGCACCTAACCCTGAGGTGGGTGGGCAGTGGGCGGCACTACAGTCAAGGCTGGTGGGAGGGGTGGGGAATGAGTGGCTGATGGTTGGTTGAGCTGTTACAATATGGGTGGGGCTCATGGAATACTGGTAGAGCGTCTTTGAGGTGGGCCCCAGGTGGCCGGTGAGACTGAGGGTAGTGAGGTGGGAGGAGCTGATGCTCGAGCTCTTCAAGGCATGGTGGATTGGTTGGGGCCCCAAGGGGGGGGGACATAAGGGACTAGTAAGGAGGATTGTAGAGAAGAGTGGTGGAAGAGTTGCAGTGAAGGTAGATAGAGTGTCATTTATAGGAACTAAAGAGAGGAGAGGGTCCCTGTGGGATAGGTTGAGGGCTTAGGCTGTATCAATGCACAAGACATCAGCCTATACCCCATGCCAGATCGAAGACTGGATCTTTGATTCCATTATTGACACTGGTGCTGGAGGATGCCTCATGAGCAAGAAGGCAATTGAGCACCTAGGCTAGGACATTGAAGAGTCCCCCAAGATAGTCAATGTTATAGCAGATGATATATGAGCTACCCTCCTTAGCAAAATCTGAGAAGTCCCCATCAAGATAGGAGGAGCTACCATCTCAGTAGATGTGATTGTTACAAGTGCCACTAACTATGATATCCTCATTGGCAACCAATGGCTTCCAAGGCCAATACTATCATTGACCTCTATTCCCAGAAGATGTAGATCAACTATAGAGGAAGAAAGGTATGAGTCTCTATCAATGTCAACAAAGAAGTCCTACCAGACATAGAGGAAGGAGATGAAGAGGACCCAGAGGTCTTTATGCACTTGGTGAATAAGAACAAGAACAAGACACCCAAGCTCACAGATGAGCAGTGGTATAACAAGATCATTGATGGCTATGCCCCACAAGGAAGATGCCCCCATGGTACTAGAATGTA
This sequence comes from Jimgerdemannia flammicorona, assembly GCA_003990745.1. Lineage (NCBI taxonomy): Eukaryota > Fungi > Mucoromycota > Endogonomycetes > Endogonales > Endogonaceae > Jimgerdemannia > Jimgerdemannia flammicorona. Next base: position 14,131 of record RBNI01001278.1, on the reverse strand, counting down.
TATACTGCTCTGAACACCTGAATGACTACTGGTCCTGTATCAGTGAAGTCAGGAAAATCTGCCAACAGAAACATGAGCAAGAAGCCACCAAAGCAAAAAGGAAAGCTAAAGAAGATGACTAGCCCCCAGAGCTTCAGGCTGACAGTGATGATGAGGAGGAACAAGAATCAGACATCACCCTCAAGGTCAAGAAGTTGTACCCTGAAGCCAAGATCCCAGAATACAAGACTAAAAGAGCCATAGGAATAGACCTTACTAGCATTCAAGATGCTACCCTTGAACCACAGACCACTACCCTACTTGGCACTGGAATTGGAGTTAAGCTGCCAGAAAACCATGCTGGAATTATCAAGACCAGGAGCAGTCTGGCCAAAAGTGAAATCTCAGTTGAAGGAGAAGTAATTGACTCTGATTACACTGGCAAGTTCTTCCTCATAGTCAGGAATCACAACCCCACCACCTCATTCGAAGTCAAGAAGCATGACGGGATTGGCCAGATGCTGATCCATGAAATCAAGAAGCCTAAGATCATAGAAGCCATCAAACTCATCAAGACCTAGAGAGGAGAACAAGGCTTTGGATCTACTGGAAGAGGAGCCTATGCTGTCACCAAGGTTGTCAAACTTGAGCACAAGAAAGACAAGAACCAGAATAAGCACACATAAACTATTGGAGAAAACTTTCCCCTGGAAGAACAACTTCTCAAGATCCTGTATCAGAATGAAGGAGTACTTGCTACAGACTTCAGGGATATCCACAATCAAGAACCCAAGTACTATCATGAAGTTGATATTAGTGATACCAAGCCTATCTACCAGAAAGCCAGACCCATACCACCTGCCTACATAGAATGGCTGCAAGCAGAACTCAAGGAAATAGAAGAAGCTGGAATCATCAAGCAAGCTATCAGCCCCTGGGCCTCACCCATTGTCCTTGCCCCGAAGAAAGGAAGTAAGCCTGGAGAGTTTGTACCAAGACTCTGCATTGACTACAGGAAGCTCAATGCCATCACCAAGAAGGATAGGCAGCCCTTGCCAAATATTCAAGAAATCCTTACCATCCTTGGAAGTGAAGCCAAATACTACAACACCTTGGATCTGTTCTCAGGCTTCCATCAGATTGGTCTCACTCAAGATGCCAGTGAGAAATCAGCCTTCATCATACCTGATGCCCTCTATATCTACCTGTGAATGCCATTTGGAATGTGCAATGCCCCAGCAAGTTTTCAGCAAATGATGAACAGAGTCTTCAGCAATGAGATTGGAAAATGGCTCTTTATCTATGTTGATGATGTGATCATCTTCAATAATACTGCACAGGAACATATCAATCACATACAGCTAGCCCTCCAGAAGCTCAAGAAGCATGGCCTTTACATCAAGCCCAAGAAATGCAAGTTTGCAGCTCAGGAAATAGCCTACCTAGGACACCCCATCAACCAGACCAGAATCCACACAGACCCCATGAAGATTGAGGCTATTGCAGCCTACCTGAGACCCAGAACAACCACAGAAGTCCATGCCTTCCTTGGACTGGCCAGCTACTACAGAAGGTTCACCAAAGGATACTCTAATATTGCAGCACCTATCTATGAGTTACTGAAGAAGGAGACCAAATTTGAATGGACTAAGGAATGTCAAGAAACCTTCAATAAACTCAAGATCAGGTTGACCCAAGCACCTATCCTCAGAAGACCAGATTGGAACCTAGAATTCATCCTGCAGACAGATGCAAGTACTATAGGACATGAAGCAGTCCTAGCTCAGAAGAAAGATGGACATGTATATGTCATCTCCTATGCAAGCCGAGGTACCTGCAGAGCAGAACAGAACTATGAGTTGTGCAAGCTCAAATACTTAGTAGTAGTTTGGGCAGTAGACAAGTTCCACTACTACCTAGCCAGGAAATACTACACCATTCAAACAGACCATTCTGCTCTTATCTGGCTATTCCACACTCTGAACCCCAAAGGAATATATGCCAGATAGATCTACAGGCTACAAGAGTATGACTGTACTATCAAGCACTACTCAGGAAGAACCAACACCAATGCTGATGCACTATCAAGGATACCCTGAAACACCCTCATCAAGACTCTTCAATATGAATAAGGAGCTATACTATGGATTAATCAGCTATCTTAGGCAGCAGAAGATGCCCAACCACCTCAAACCCTGGACAATTACCATTATCAACTGGACTTGGAAACAGTTTGAACTAGACAACACTACACTCAGAAAAGGAGGAAAGCTAGTAATACTCAAACACAAGAAGTATCAAGTAATGAAGGAAGTATATGACCAAGGACACCTAGGTGGAACCAACACATATGACAAGGTAAGAAGAACTATGTGTTGGCCCAAGATGGAAGAAGACCTGCACCAATATGTCAAAGGGTGTGATAAGTGCCAAAAACAGAAACAATATCAGCAAGACCAGGCACCTAAATCATCAAGAATTGAGCCTGTCTCCTTCCACCACATTACAATAGATATCATTGGGCCACTAACAGTAACACTATCAGGAAACCACTATATTATAGTTATTGTAGACCTCTTTAATAAATGGATAGAAGCAGGAGCATTATAAGAAGCCAATGCTCTCTCTATAGCTGACTTCCTGCATCAAGAAATCATCTGCCATTACAAGATACCCAAGCAAATCACAACAGACTACAGCACAGAATTTGTCAATGGATTCCGTGAGGTAATGTATTGGAATTACAAGATCCAGCACACCAAGACCACTGTATATCACCCTCAAGGAAATGGACAGACAGAGAGAACCAATAAGACCCTCAAGAACATTCTGGCAAAGATCTCAGAGACATATGAGAATTGGGATTATTATCTCCCAACTGTCCTCTCTGTCCTATGAGACATACAGTCACAGAGCACACTCTTTACCCCAAGAGAACTGCTCTTTGGAGAAGATTCTGATGAAACCTCAGTCACAAATCTAGACTTAACTTGGAGATGGGTTGATGCAGAAATCAGGAGACTACACAAAATCAGAAAGAAGGCTGAAGATTACATCATCAAGTAACAAGTGCTGATAAGAAAGAATGCAGAAAAGAATTACAAGACCCTAGAACCCATCCAAATCAGGGAAAAGGTCCTACTATATTGAAATATGGTAGAAGCCTCATGGTTGTGAAAACTGGAGCCCAAATGAGAAGGACCCTTCTATGTGCAAGATATCAAGGGAACTACCTTCTGGCTTAGAAGAATCTCAGGGACTATACTGCATACCATGGTACATAGGAACAGACTCAATAGGTACCATAAACCCATATAAGAGAAGCAAAACATGATGACTGCCCATGAGGTTCTAGTCTGCAAATCATAACAACATGTCCCGTGACCAGCAGGCTATCTGTCTGGACCATTCTTTAAGGGATACAGCACCAGCAACTACTCATTTGTAAGACTTTCAAAGTCAGAGGAGTTTGAACCATTAACTGATTGGTCAAGATCAGAATCAGGCCCTTGCTCTATATAAAGTGAGCGAACCTTTACCATCATACCAAAATATAAAGAGAAGTCACCAGCCCATAAACATCACCTTTCGACCCCTTACCAGAGGTTATGGGATCAGCAAATTTTTCAGGACTGGACCAATGAATAAGGATGCTCGAGAAGATCCTTATTAAGGAGGAAGATGTAATGGTGACCCCAGAATGATTACATCAGCACTGGAGACAGTCTTTCCTTGCAAGCCACCAGATCGGAGTATGAGAATATCATACAGCATATGAGATGAGTAATGATGACCAACTGTGAGTCATTGTGACTACAGTACAAAGCATCCTGAGAAATATAAAAGAAAGATCAAGGAACCACAGTAATAGCAACCAACAAGACCCACCAATCCCAAAATAGCTCAAAGACTCACTACAAATAAAATGCCTGATGCCCACCAAACCTCAAGATCAAGAATCCACCAAGGCACCTCAGTTGAAGAGAGGATGTTCCAAGACATCAGAAGAGCCATGAGGACCTGCTCAAGAAGGACTCCTAGTGTCAACCTGAGTACTGGTGACCCTTATCACTATATCCTCTACTGCCATGAAATGGAAACAAGGATCACTATTGCTACTGAATGCCTCCAAATGTGGCAGGAGTACGAAATAGGAAACCTCCTCTGCTGGAAGTTCCCACAGGCCAGCTCTTAAGAGCTACAAGATGCCACTCTCATAGATATATGTGAGGCAAGAATGGCTATGAAGATCTATCAGATCTTCAGACATGCACCATGGTCGATCCCCAACTTGGAGTATGTTAGAGTCTCAGATTTCAGAGACCTGTCATCCTGCTATATCAATGCACTAGAAGCCAGGGTGGCTACAGAAGCCTAGTCCACTATCACCCTCAATAGTGATGAAGTAGAAGACTTCTGGCATCCCATCCTTCAGGACAACCCAGACCAATTCCTGTAAGGATTGATCTCAGTATTCCAAGGCCCAAGCATTCAGATTAGACCTCCCCAAGACCCCACATTTGTTCTCTATTTTGTGGAGGAGAACCTCATAGACTGGAGAGCTCCAGACCTCCTTCCCGCCACCAAATGTGATGATATCATCAGCGATGACATCATTACATGCAACATATGTGAGATGCGTGACAAACCACGTGAAGTACATGAAAATGACCTATGTGATGATGATGAATTCATAGACCTCATCTCCTTTGAAGACATCCTGACCTCTGATAATGAAGCCTCTATGGTCTTTAACATTCTGCTCTAAGTCCCTTGGTTACACTGAATAATACCAGCACTGGCATTCTGAGGTGATGTGAATTTGTTCCAACACTGGTATTCTGATGTGACACTGAATTATACCAGCATCCTGAATCTATACAACTGTCAGTGCTGACCCTGGAACTTAGCAGTTTTTCCTGTCCTGGCATTATATTTTAGTTATTGGAATTTATATTTAGCTTTATATCTTAGCAATCATTGAATTATATTTTGTATAAATACTCCTCTTATTTCCTCTGAAATAAAATCAGTCAATTCAGTGCAATACACACACTTTCTTGCAAGTAATCTAAGAGATAACAAGACAGTTAAAGATAAGAAGTTTGAGGACTATAAGACCTTGGGAAGGAACTCCAATAAGAACTTGCTTATAACAAACTTGAGTTAGTCTAAAAGATATACCTTGAAGAGAATCTGGAATATTTGTGACTACTATATGACAATATTCAAAGAAATTATACAAAATTAGAAAGCATATAAAATATATGCTATATATTCTTATAATGAATTTAAATCCATCAATAATATGTTCAAGTAGTTCTTAAAGAAATATAGTATATACCATCAGATAATAACTCTCTATATACTCTAGTAAAATAGTATAGCTGAGCAATTTAACTCTGTATAGTTATTAAAATAGTATATATGATAATTAATAAAGCCAAATTATTATATTATTATTGAGCTAAAGCTATTACTATACTAGTATATATCTATATTTAGTATATTTCTCCACCTCTAAGTAAGGAATATAGTAATAATAATAATAACAACAATAATAACAATTAGTAATCTAGAGATAATAATCTTACTCTAATAAATTATAAAGTATAATAAAGTCTAACATGCTCTACCTATATATATTTAGGTATAATATATATATCCTCAATAAAAGTAATGCTTATCAATATATATTTTGGTTAAAATCCAGCAAGCTCTTATTTTTTTATAAGAGGGTTACTTTGTTAGATACTGTTATATAGTTCAGAAAGGGTTTTCTGGAAGTTCTGGATATTCCAGAAGACTATTTTCTTAAGGTTAAGATCAATTTCATATAGAGTATATCATTTATACTTATTGATTTCAAGATTAGATTAATATCCCAACTAAGTCTTTTTTCAGACTTATCTTAGATATTCAGGAGATTTAATAATTCAGGAAGTTTAAAAAACTAAGACCAGCTTAGTTGAATTAGCATATCACTGTAGATAATATCCAATTAAGAAATTTTATGACTGAGTTAGGAGTAAGACCTAATGAGGTGTAGATTTACTTAAGAGTGGTTTGTGGATTATTAAATGGATTTATTTTCTATTTATGACATTACTATACTAGGAGTAGTATGTAAAGGAATATTGTGAGGAAGTGTACAGAAGTTCTTCTTGTCTGTATTTCTATCTGTATCTGTATTTCTGAGGTCTGGGAGAGTGGGTATTTAAACTAAGAAGCTATCTGAACTATACTAAATATGGATGTAGTACTTAGTGCCTTGCTGAGTTGGAATATAGTCACATAGTACAAGTGTGAACTGACTTGTCAGGAGATCATCTGACTGCTGAGTCAGTTTACAGTTATATAGTATAAGGCTAATCTAACTATACTAATAACTGCTAAGCTATTTATAGATTTAGATACTATCTGGGTAGTCTTCTATGAGATCACTATCAGTAACATTATCTCTGATATAGTAGTCATCTAAGAAGAGTAGTTCTTGGATGATGTCTCTCTATTCATTCATATAGTAATATGTTAGAACTATCTCACTATTTCACAAGATAGCATCATCTGTCTCATATGCTAGATTGGGAATTGATAGATAAAAAAGAGATGCATCACCTTTGCTTTTATTAGATTTGTTGTCTGCATACCTTTGGTAGATAATAGTACTATAAATTATAGAGTTGTAGTATACTAGTAACTATGGTTCATTTCATTCTTACTCAGGAGGTGGGGTTGTTAGTTCAATCTTGAGGGTTGTCTGGAGGTACAGGTTGTTTTCTCTGATCTCTTCATTATAGTTGAAGTAATTAGACATAAATATAGACTGGTCCTCATGCCCATAGTCATTATTTCAGTAGGTCTCATAGGTAATTATGAACTATTATAAGTTTATTAGCAAGGTTAGTAGAGTGATCAGAGTTAGTAGAGATCTTTGGCTAGAGGTCATATCAGTATCAGAGGGGTCATTGTCTTCTGCTTCATCATTTTTGAACTAGATTATATTGTATATATTCTTTATAGTATATCCAATTTGAGATATTTGCAAGATATGGTCATCAGGGTGTGGGAAGGTTCTATTGGTGGTTTGAAAATACTCGATATACTTGTAGTTGAGTTTTTGTACTATATCATCAATTTTGTCATAGAATAGAGTAGCAACAATTTTAGCAATAGTAACTCAGGGGTAGGAGATAAGGTACTGTACTTGTAAAAGAGTTCTCAGTATTTGTGAGCAATGAGTTTCTAATATTGAGACATCTGAATAATATCTATATCAAGGTGGTATTCTACTATATCTTCTAAAAGGCAGCCAATCTGATAGTAGCTTGAGATTTGTCTGATTCAGTGAGCTTTACTAAGCATGTCCAGGGCATTTCATTGAGCCTCTATGAAGTAGAGAGGTATCAGGATATGGATATTTATAAGGGACAGAGGGGGTATAGCTTAATTGAAAATGATATTCCCAGATAGATGAGGCACTGTAGACACCGAAGTCTGTCCCAGACTTTACAAGCTTTGGGAGGACTGTGAAGAGTTGGTTTATGCCATCCTGAAATCATTGGCATGCTTTATTTTATCTTAAACGTGGGTTTGTACATGTGAATTTCCTTCTGTCTAAGATATATATATAAGAGACATTTTATGTAAAACATGGTAATAAAAGAATGTCTTGACTCCCACAGAGTCTCTTAGCCTAGAAAGCTTGGCATGTGAGCCAGGAATCTGAAGGAAAATATAGGAAAAAACCAGCTGGCAAAGTATAGCCAAAAAATATAAAAATAAAATATACCCAAAGAAAATGAAAAAAGGGTCGAGAATGGGTGGGAAACCATCTCTTCATGGTCCTCCCAAAGCTTATAAAGTCTGGGACAGACTTCAGTACCTATGGCACCTCATCTATCTGAGACTAAGCATCACTTTGTTTCAGACCATTTCAGAGTTGGTTGTTTGTAGATCTGATATAAGTGGAGCATCTGACTGGGGGTACACCAATGGCCATAACTTTACTCTTGCATTTGAGGACCATGTAAACAAGGGAGGTGACTGGGTTGGGGTCCTCAGGGGGGCTGACGTCGTGGTTTGGTGTTGAGGATCTGTGAGCAGAGTGGTGGGAGGGTGGCGATAGTGTTAGACAAGGTGGTCTTTCATTGGGAAGTGGTAGGGGGGGGGAGACCCCCTAGAGGGATCAGATAAGGGGTGAGATCATTGTATTTATATGAGATAGATGGGTATTAATAAAGGAATGGAGTCCAAGTGACTATAAAAAAAAAAAAACAAAAAAAAAAAAAAAACAAGGGAGGTGATCTGAGCAGATTGTGAAAGGACTGGCATCCAGTGCAGTAGATGATAGTGGTGTTCAAACATAGTTTTGAAACTTGAATTGCCACTCTTGAGGACTTCATTGATTGGCATACCTCCTTCCAGAGCTTCAGTTGAGGATTTAGCCCAAATAGAGTAAGGGCAATGAATCAGATTGATGTACATGGCCACCATGTATTCAGAAAACCAATTTTGAAGGCGGTCAGGTGTAAGGTTGTGATGGGGAGAGTATATACTGATGAACAGGTGGTCACTGTCTGTCCATGGGCAGAGGGGATCCATCTCATATGCCCAGCAGAAAACCCAGTATACAGGACACATATTCTTGTCCTCCAAGAGGGATGGAATGGGATGGGAGATCTTGGTGGTGATATCAGGAGTACATTCCTTCATCATATCAGTGGTCAGAACTATTTCAGCAGACCAATTGCCAATGCCATCATGAAAATTGACAGTTGCCTGGCATTTTGCAAAATTGCTCACCAACTGCCAGGAGGTGCATAGGGCGAGAAGAGCATGTGTTTTCTTATCATAGAGTATATATCACTGGATAGAGCCATAGGGGCCCAGGAAAGCTAGCCACTGAATAAGGGTGGTAACATCCCATTGGGCAGCCTTGTATTTTGAGAGAGGGGGTCGAAGATTCACAGCACCCTAGATCAGATGAGAAACAGTCGGAAGGTTGGAGAAACAAATACCATTCATTGTGGGGGTCAACCAGCCAATGGCAGTACAGATGCTCCAAAGCTGATGTATGCTCATCCCTTCTTTGAAAAACTGAGCTAAGCAGTTAGTGCATTGCTTGGTAGAAGCTCATAAGGGATTGATATATTGTTGATGGCACTATTAGACAAAGTGTTGGTATGCTGACTTGTAGTTCTTACATGAGAATGTCCATATGCTGGCCCAGATGAGTTTGTGAGCCTGTGGCACCAGTGCTGTGGTATCAGGGGATCACTACTGATTCACCATACCAGGGCATCCCAGTGCATTGTCCATGTCATCATCATCATTGTCATTATCACCAGAAGATGATAACACCTTACTGGTTACAATGGTTTGGTAGGCCATGGGCAATACGAGCAACATGGGCAACACAATACAGGTGGGCAATATGGGCAAGATGGGTAAGACAGGCAAGATGGGCAAGATGGGCAAGATGGCAAGATGGCAAGACAGGTGACATGGGCAAGACGGATGACATGGGCAAGATGGGCAGATGGCAAGACAGGTGACATGGGCAAAATGGGCAACATGGGCAACATGGGCAACATGGGCAAGATAGGCAAGATAGGCAAGATGGGCAAGATGGGCAAGATGGCAAGATGGCAAGACGGGCGACATGGGCAAGATATGCAGACAGCAAGACAGGCAACATGAGCAAAATGGGCAATACGAGCAACACAGGCAACATGGGCAACATGGGCAATATGGGCAACACAGGTGGGTAAGATGGGCAAGATGGCAAGATGACAAGACTGGTGACATGGGCAAGATGGGCAAGATAGGCAAGATGGGCAACATGGGCAACATGGGCAACATAGGCGATATAGGCAACATGGGCAATACAGACAACATAGGTGGGCAAGACAGGCAAGATGGATAAGATGGCAAGACGATAAGATGGGTGACATGGGCAAGATGGGCAAGATGGGCAAGATGGGCAAGACGGGCAAGACAGGCAAGATGGACAAGATGGGCAAGACAGGCAAGATGGGCAAGACAGATAAGACGGGCAAGATGGGCAAGATAGGCAAGATGGATAAGACAGGCAAGATGGACAAGATGGAGAAGACGGCAAGATGGCAAGATGGGCAACATGGGCAAGATGGGCAGACAGCAAGACAGGTGACATGGGCAAGATGGGCAAAATGGGCAAAATCGGAAAATCGGGCAATACGGGCAACACAGGCAACATGGGCAGGCAATATGGGCAATATGGGCAATATGGGCAACACAGGATATGGGCAACCGGGCAACACAGGTGGGTAAGATGGGAAAGACAGGCAAGATAGATAAGATAGCAAGATGGGCAACATGGGTAAGATGGGCAGACAGCAAGACAGGCAATATGGGCAAGATGGGCAAAACAGGCAAAACGGGCAACACAAGCAACATGGGCAACACGGGCAACATGGGCAACATGGGCAGGCAAGACAGGCAAGATGGACAAGATGGGCAAGATAGGCAAGATGGCCAGAGAGCAATATGGGCAAAATGGGCAACATGGGTGGGCAAGATGGGCAAGATGGGCTAGATAGACAAGACAGGAGGCACTAATAGGGGTAGGTCAGGTGCACTAGATGCCAAGTACATGAGGTGGTTGGGGTTCACAACCCATACCCACTGGGTGGGGCAGACTGGATAGGAGGATCTAGTTACTCAGACAGTGAGGTCACAACTTACACCCTAAAGGTGCAAGGCAGGGGGTGCATTGAGATTGGGGTAGAATGGGGCTACTGATGTTATATGAGGATATGTGGCATATTATAGATAGTTAATAAATAAAAAAAAAAAGAAAAAAAAACAAAAAAAAAAAAAAAAAAAAAAAAAAAAAATCAGAAGATAATAAGGATGGAGAATGGGGGGAGTGGTCACCATTTCTAGGAGTTTGGGCCACCAGCTCTATCATTGCCAAAACAGCATAATGAGAACTAGGTGAGAATACCTATTCTCCTTGACCTTGCACAGTATGTGGTTGAGGAGGATCCATGGTGGGTTTGCATAAGTACCAGAGATTGGCCATTGATGTTAGAAATCATCAGTGCCCAGGGCCTTGGGGTCTGCCTATCAGCTGTAGAAGAGGGGGGTCTGAGTCATTGTCTGTGATGCAAAGAGATCCAGGTGTATGGGACCCCAATAGAGGAGATGATGGAATATCATTAGGTTGAGTTGCCATTTGTCTGGCCTGGGGCAGATGTGGCTCAGAAAATCAGCACACATGTTTTTGATCCTGGGGATATATTCGATGAAGAGATATATCCTCCCCATCATACAGATGTAGTGTATCTTGGCAGCAATCTCATTCAGATAGAGGAGAGAGCTCTCTTGTGTATTGATGGAAGTCATCATGGTCATGTTGTCCATCTGAATGAGGACTGTGTGGCCCTCCCAATGGCAGTTATTGATCAGGAGCATGAACAGGACTGTCTTGAGTTTGCGATAGTTGATGGAGCAGCAACATTCTGCAGGGGTCCAAGTGGCCATCACTTGCTATATCGCTTGGCAGGCAGACATAGAAGCAGTGATTTCAAAGCCCCAACCTAGGTTGCTGGCATCCGTATCCACTGTAACCTCAGGGTGTTCAGTAAGTAGGGACTGGTTGTTCCACCTGGAGAGCTCAAGGGACCACTAATAGAGGTTCTCCTGAGATGTTAGAGAGATGAACATGAGACCATTCCAGTTATGGTTATTAGTATTGAGGGAGTCCTGGATGTCCTGAATGAGGGACCATACTCGAAACCAGGCCAGAAAGATCACCTGTGCTGTAGAGTTGCAAAGACCAATCAGTGATGCCACCCATATGGGGATTGCGGTTGTCAGGCAGAGGAGGGATGTAGTTTCCTTGTAGATCTTGCATACCTTGTCCTTGGATAAGCAGAGTTCCATGTTGATGGTATCAACCAGGAATCCCAGAAATGTCTATTGCTGCATGAGTTTCCATATGCATTTTATTGGGTGTAGAAGAAAACCCAACATCTCCAGATAGTCATAAATGATCCTCCCATATCAGAGTACTTCATCCCTTGTAGAGACCAGGAGACATATGTCATTAATGTAATAGATGAGCTGGATGCCCCTTGCTTGGAGAGGCTCCCGAACTGCTGCCATCATCTTTGTCCAGATATGCAGGGCAGATGACAGGCCAAATGGTATGGCATGGAATTTTCAGTTAATCTTCTGTCACTGAAAGATGAGGAACTATTAATTGGCTGAACCTAAGGGAATGAGTAGGTAGGCATTCTTTATGTTGATCTTGATGAGGTAGTCACCAGGCCGGACCATATGGCATAGGATCTGGATACCTTCAATCTTGAAGTGCAATCACCTCATAAACTCATTCAGCAAATGGGCATCAAGACAGGCTCAGTTCTTGTAGACCTGGGGGGTTGTGAAGATGTTGGAGAAGAAGAGCAGCTCCCCATCCTGGACAGGATAGATGGCCTCCTTGTTCTGAAACTTGGTGATAGTGGCATCTACCAGGGCCTTCTCCATCACTGACATGCCCTTCTCATAGGAGAACCTGGGTTCAGTCCAGAGTTGGGTTGGGGGTTGTAACTATTTGATGCAGTTCTTGCCATAGGCTATATCAATGGTCCAGTGGTCAATGCCCAGAGTCATCCAAATGGTCTTGGGGACCTGGGCTAACTGTGCCCCCACTTTTGAGATAACATTTAAGGTCTTGGAGATTATGGTATAGTAGATTAATTGGTTTTTCAGAATTAAGCAGTAGGTGTTGATGCACTGTTGCCTGGATTCAGAGCTTGGTACTGGGAACCTCCTCAGCTGTATATACTCAGAGTGTAGTTCTGGGAGCTCTGTTGTTGAGAATTTCAGTAGTTGGGGCAGTGGCTACCCTGAGACCCATTTTCCTGGCCATGACCATTGGGGCCATGGGATGGGGTTGGATTACCTCTTGGTTTAGAGGTTGCCTTGACCATGAGGAGGTACTTGTGGTGTTTGGCATCATCATAAAAATAATGGGTGAATTTAGTGCTGAACAGGTCACTATCATACTCAGAGCCAGAAGCTACTGTGTGGCAGGCAGAGATGAGGGTGGGTGACCATCCCACAGATTTCGTGAGTTCAATGCAGCTGTGGATACAGATATGTTCTGCTTCATGGAATCTAATCTGGAGAGAGTCTTGCAGTTTTTCCACCAAAGGGAGAATGACAGTATTGTAGACTAGCCTGTGGTGGTGGAGATCAGCTCCATCAGAACAAGGTTCAAGGGCCTGGAGAGTGATGGCAATGGGCTGGAGGGTGTTGTAGATCACTCATTGGGTGTCAGCAAGAACCTTATCTGCTTCTTTGGTGGATTTTCTGAAATTGTCTGTGAATGCTTTGTCAATGGAATGGGTGCAGAGAACACCCCATTTGGATTTCAGGTTTCGCTGGAGGAGTTTCTTGAAACTGGCAGAGGAGAGGTGTGCTTTGATGCATTCTAGTGGAATGGTGTCAGTGAATATGAGAGATACATGATATCTCCTGATGTCCTGAGACTTGGCTGCTATGAGGAATTCATTGTCACTGCTGTCAGCATCATCATGGAGATCCATACTATTGGGATTCCCATTGAGTCCAAGGACTATAGGGTCAGAATGTTGGGAATGCCAAAGGAAAAGGGCATTGATGAGGTATTGTTGGTCATGCTGGTTTGTGCTCTCTGGATCTGGTGGAGGAGAGCAGAGGCCGCACTCCTTTCTCCGCTACCTTACCAGTCACAAGGTTTGGTAGGCAACCTTCCGAGTCCCCTTTCCCCTATTATTACCCCCTCTACCTCGGGTTGGTTTGCTGTGCCTTCATGGGCATGGTGGGAGGAGGGCAATGATGACGAGTTGCCCCTTTATCGGTGTCGGATCGGTGTCTTCTCCACTTTTTCGCGGTTTCTGGTGTCTTCGGCTGTGTCTGGAGTGCATCCGTTTTGGTGCGGCGCTTTCTTCCTTTTGCCGTCGTCAACAAGGTGTCGTCTCTGGTGTGTCACGGGCTACGTAGAGTGTCGGCCGACCTTGGGCGTCAAGTGCCAGTGTAGGTTACCTGCAGGTTATTCGGTGCCTGTGGTGGGGCCCTCTGAGCTTTGGCGAGCTTCCCGGCGAGCGCGGCACTGGCG